>BGPR01025113.1:0-22597 GCA_013235015.1 Araneus ventricosus | reverse complement strand
AATCTGGCGTTCTTGCTATACTCGATCTTCTTTAATTTACCACCCTCTGAATTTGTCACCGACCTGGCAACACCTGTATATAATGACAAATTAAAAAACTAACAGTAGAAAAATGTTGGAGATAAAATGTCTTAGTTACACAGTGTTTTTTTATTGTTATTATATGTTTGGTATGACAAAGAGAAGGAGGAAGTTAGAATAGAGCAATTAAATTTGTCTGATATGATGAACTGATTGGAAAACCGATTAAACTAAATCCAAATCAATTTCATAGATGTAACTTTTGAAATAGACTATTTAAAATTCAAAACTTTGATAAGGCAACAACCGAAAAAGGAAGAAAAGACATCATATGGGGAGCCCAAGAGTAAATAAAAATATATAGTAAAATAACTCAACCACAGATCAGATTATTACAAATTAAATCAAATTCTTGGGAAAGTAAATATCTAAAAATCATATTTAAAACTAAAAAAAGCAAATGTTTCCTGAAAAATATTTTCATTACCATAATTTTATAAAACAAAGAAGTGAACAATCTTGCAGAAAACGAAAGCGCGAAGAATAGTCCCTAATTATGAATAATAAATCTGATCTAGAAGGCGTATGTAAAGTTTTATATACGCACTTGAAAATCATTTTCATATAAACATTTCAGGTCTTTCAAAGAAATAACAAAATGCTTCACTTTTGAATCATGGTCAGTATGTTTGTCGGGGCCTTTTGGTCTCTTCTCTTTGTTCAGAAATCTGAGAATTTCGCAAAAATCCTTGTCTCCCGTTACTTCCTGTAACTCTGGGGAGCCAGACGAAGATAAAAAAAAGCAGCTAACAGGGGTAGTGATCCTCCCTTCTACTAAATATAGTAGTTATGTGTACCCTTCTTGTATTCCTCCTTCTGCCAGTCATGTTTCTGATTACTTAATCCTATGGTCAGGGCCTCTTTTCATCCAATAGGTTTAATGGGTTAAACCAAGGCCGCCATTGATCCAAAGGCGCCTAACTAAACTTCCCAAAATCAAATCAATTCTTTAATTTTGAACCAAAACAAATATTTAAATATACCTTAAATTAAAGCAAAAATATAAATATATTTAGGGAGCAGTTTAACTAGATGTTAACAGAATTTGTAATATTACATAAATATGAATACCTTGCTATAAATTTGTGCAACATATTATAGTTTTTGTCAAATAAATAATTATCAAAATATTTTGTAAATGTAGAATTCAGGCGTTTTAACGTTGGTCTGGTGACATTTTTACCTGCTATTTATATTATTTAGTTGGTATTTGATTAAATATAGGCACTTATATGCTTCAAAATATGGGACTGTCTGATAAGGGCTCAAATTATTCCAGCCCAGGCGCTTTCCAGTAATCGAGCATGAAGCCCTGCCTTATATTATGATACAGCGTACTTTCAACTTGTTTTTCATATTAAAATTGCGTTTGCATTCAAATACTAATTATATATTTGAACGAAAAAATATCTATACTTTTGCTTAGTTTTATTTTTTGTGGAAAAATAGCCAATAAAATAGAGAGGCAATTGGTATACCACTAAACCCTGTGTGAAACGTCATAATCTGATAATGTTTTAGGCTCGATCTCTCATCTCATCTCTTTACATTATTTTTTAAAAAATGAATTTCAATTACATTGTTAAAGATAACATGCACACAAAATGTGCTTTACTATTGTCTTAATCTGCTGGCATCCTTAGGATAAATAAGCATACTGTAAAATGTACAAATATTTATAAAAGATTTATTAAAATTTAGGAGAAAAATTGCACGAAAATAAAAAAGTGGTAAAATAAGTTAATTTTTAAAGCCTAATTGCCTAAAAAAATAGTTTCAAAGCAGAACACTGTGGGGTGTGATTTTCTTTCTCTTTTTAGCAAGAATAAATAAGAATAAATCTTGTGGAAAACTTCCTAAAACAGAAAGCACGATTTTCGGTCACCTATGGAGCTACCCTGGCAACTGCTTTTAGAGCTGCCCCTTTGCATCTGCTTATCTTTTTTGCGACTCATAATCCACTGATTTGTTGCTAATCAGTTATTACGAACCTGAAAACCTATGCGCTGTCTTTTCAAACAATGCTGAGATAAAAGCAGAATTACTTTACTCCACGTGACCTGAGCCTGAAGTTTCTAGGGTTTAATTAAGAAGAAGACACTACCATTAATGGTGAATGAAATTTGGATAAGCATTCAGGTAATTTAAGTTTTATAATCATTCTAAAATGAAGTTAGAATTTAAAATATAGATGAGTATCTGCTGAACTACAATCTGATTTTAAAATTTTTTGTAACTTGTTGTTACCCTTTTATCTCTGTAAAATTAGTTATATTTTTACTGATATGTTCGTCACCGAGATATAGAGGACTCATACAGCGTTTTTTGTGTTTATGTGAATTAAATTATCTAATTAAAATTGTAATATCTCAAATTAAGGGTGCTTTCCCGCCTATACCTATTCGCTCCAGGCCTTTTGAACGTTTTTTTTGCACTATTCTTTGTCTACATTTATTTACAGATAATTTTGCAATTTCATGTTAAAATTTACAAACTTATCCAGTTTGTACGGCCCATAAAGAAAAGAGGGCCGTTGTAAAGTTGACTTATGAGTCCTTTAAGTCAAGCAACAAAAATAAATAATTGTACTTTGTTAATATTAGGCTTGAACAATTGATATAGTAAGATCTTAAAGTATGACATATATGAATGATAAATAACTAAATTATAAAATCTATCATCAATCACATAAAAAATCTTTGATCAAATAACGCTTTATAAAAGCACTCTGTTAAAATAATACTAGTATAAGCTACGATATATGATTTTATTTAATTTTTGTTATTTAATATTGATGTTTTATAAGCAAATTCTTTTGAAAAATATCATCATAATTTAGGGTTTATAGTTAATCTGGAAACGATAGATAAAATGGTTAAAGTGCCTGACTAATAATGAGATATACAATGATCTGAAGCAATATTTCTAATCTTGAGAAAGTTTTTGTGCAGATGGATTATACACAATGTGATTTCAGGAGAAAATAAAAATGATGATACAATTGATAAATAAATACGAAAATTTATATAAAAATAAATATGTAAATTAATTATATTATAAATTTAATTCATAACATAATTAATGAGGTCCATTATAATGAATTTATATATTTTAATATTTTTTTAAATTTTGAAATTTTAAAATAAATTAATGCAATTAGTTTCATTCTCTGAAAATCAGCCTACAGGTGGGGCTTCAGAAATGTGCGGGGCCTGCAGTGTTCACCTATAGGGTCTGGCCCTTGCCCAGCCCAAGGGTGGGGGTGTGGGAACCCGCGGCCTTTTGAGTTCCTATGCTAGCCTTAAATTAAAGTATTTTACAACTTAATTGAAATAATATACTTATCTGTAATATAATAATTACAGAACACAACCTTTAAGTTTTCTGTCTTTAAGCATCCCTTTCGCCTAACTGCCATGCTATGTGCCTTTCAGTGCAAAAGGTTCCCCACCCCTGATATTACTTCTGAGACCCAAAGGTATAATTTCTACCAAATTTCGCCAAAAATCGAGATTAATACTCTTGATATATGATTAGAGGATCACACTGAGTAAAATTCAATTGTACATTATATAATAATAAATTTAATTAATATACTAGTAATAAAATTAATTTATATATAAAGCAGATGATTGCATAAGTATCAACCAAAGCATTGGATATGGATTTATGTTTTACTTAAAATTCAAACTTATTTGCAAATCAAACAGGAATAACCATTAAAATTGACGAGGATTTAAGTGGATAATGCTATCATGCTGCGAAAGAATGAGAAAATACACACTTACCTCTCTGATGATGGTATTCAAACAATTCATAATGATATTATCGCAGGCCAGAAATCGCTTATGTGTACTTCAAAATGGCCCTATATTTAGTAATGCTGGCGCTGGGATCACAAAGACTTATAAACTCGACCTGCTCATCTCTAAGCCTATATTCCCACTTCTGACGTGCATGATAAAGCAGATACTCGAGGATTTCCTGCTTTTCGTGCCTTAACCCCAACATCCATTCATAACATCAAACCATTATGAAATGTGAATGAAAGTATGGAATTCGGTGACTGGGATAAAATAGTCAATGAATTAATGCAGCTCAACTTAGACGGGAAAAGCAAGGCACCTGAAAAGGTATTTTCACTATCCATTTCAAAAGTTTCTTTTGGAAAATGTACCCACTCATGGTTCCTGAAATTGACATAAAACTCCCAGCTCCTGAAACCACAAGTGAGTACTCGGCTGCAGGTAAGTTTCCTCAAACAGCGCAGTGCTGTCAGATTCTGCAACAAGATGATCCTGTTGCATTCTCGCCTTTCACAAAATCCCTAAATGCAGAGTGTAGAGAAGTCTTCTTTGGGAAGCAAAGAACTTTCCATTTTTTCTTCCGTGTTTACGAAATTTCAAACGTCTCTGATCTACAAAATATTACAATAATCTGAAACCTGGAAACTGGAGTCTTAAAGCAGCTCTCTCAAATTCACAAGAAATATCCCCTGTAATGATGAAAACTGAATCTGAGCTACATCCCAGCAGTTCGCAATACAACGATCTACCTTCATTGTTGCTGAGAATACGTCGGAATCCACTGAAATGAGTCAAGGTTTGGCAATATGAACTAAACGAAATTTTCCGTCCACCGATAATGGATGCCACCTTCCAAAGCCAGGACCCGGAGCAGTTGTCTTCTACCGCCAATCGGTTTGCCTAAACAAGAGCAGTGTACGTAACGCCGCAGCCGCCGTGGTATTTTAATCTTCGGAATGACAAAGAATTTACAGTGAAACTCGGCAGGAGAGCAGCCGTGGCCTAAAATCCCGCGCGAACCCGACTTTCGGAAGATAAGATAAATGGTGGAGTAATGATGACGTTGGCGGTCAGAAAGGGCGTGCGTATATACAAATGCCGGCCACATATGGAACAAAGCCAAGAAATCTAGTTTCATGATGTCGTTATTTTACTTCACTGCTGTTAAACAATGCATAGCTCATCCCTGAGACCAAAAAAATTTAATTTTCATTCCCAATTTTCTAGACAATGAATTCTTGATAGAACTGGTACATAGTAGAAATTATAAATGATATCTATATTAGCCTACACTACCACAAAATGTCCAACTATAGAATGAATAAATATACTTAATGCACGTTATATGGTTCACCTCCAAAGGCCATGTGCTGGATTAGTGGTTTTGAAATGTATGGAAATGGAAACATGTTAACCGTGTAAATGAACCCTGGCCCCATGATATAGGGTGGCGGTGATTTGTAGATGGATGTGGATGAAGAAGGCCGATGCAATACCACTGATAATAATAATCTCGAAACGCCCTTGGCCAAGGCAAACCTGATGGAATGGAGCAAGTTTACCGAAGTTAATGAAGTCTACCTAAAAAAAAAAGGAATCAAACTTGAATTGGTGTCAATTGAATTAATAAAATACTGAAATGTCCCGTTTTAATTTTACTCAACTGGATCGATATTATCGCATTGGTGAAAACCACTCTTACAATCACTTAAAATCTGAAAATGAGTTTAAGTGGATACTCAGCCTATTGTTTCGTATTTTCATTAATTTAAATATATTTCTGAAGTTACTTGTATACAAAATATTATTTCCAATAGCTTATGCTATTTGAACATATAAAACAAAGTAAACAAGAGAGAATGTGTCAAAGTTCATAAACTAAAATTCATTAATTAAATAATTGCTGACGGTCAAACGAAATTGGTAAAATAGAAATTATCAAACTATCTTCAAAAAATGACAAAAATCGAAAAAGATAAACCCTCTGAAAAATTCCAGGAGAAGCCACCACTTCAAGTTATATGGAGAATATGTTGAATGCGGTTTTATCTGACAAAAAAATTTCTGTGGCAGGGAGAAATTGCCGTGAGAGAGACTTCTGCTGTAGGGAGTCTCAATGGTTTTTTCCCCATTTATCTGAGAATAAAGCGCTCACCTCCCCTTATCCTGATTGTTGACTGCTCTTCACCCCTCAATCAATGGACATTTTTTAAATAGACACTACAAAAAAAAAGAAAAGTTTAAATTAACCATTTACTTTTCACGGTACTCATCTTGGAAAGTGAAACTACAAGGTTGGCTCCAAGCAATAAATAAGATTGTATTTGAGGTATGGAAGCTGGCTTTATCCCCATTTCAAGTCTCCTTTCACCAAGATTACAATTTTACCTGGCAGGGGTGTTTCAGAGGCGCTGAGGTCTCTTCCTGTGGGTTCGAAACGTGTTGTGAGTCTCGCTATTCTACCCTGGGTTTAATATCCTTCTATAAGGGGAAGGGCTTACTTAATTGCAAGTATGGGCTCCATTGTAGTTCAAACAAGCAGGTCTATTGATTTCTGTCCATCAGTGTGGATCCCAAAACTTATGCCACCCCAGCAAGTTATAGCATTTTCTCCTGCTGAATAATTCTAAATGAGAAGTTTTATTTTTCCTCGAACAACAAGCTAAAGAATGAAAAGAAAATATTGCATCTAGAGAATGTTATCCCAATATAATCTCTTCTAGTAACATTATGTTTCAGTGTACCTTAGTGGTAAGGTCTTGGCTCTGAGGTTTGTTTGTTATACTCTGTTCCGATTCCACTGAAGATCCGTTCTATAAATGTAAGTCTAAGGACGCTTGTAAACTATACGTAGTGCCCAAACGTCCCCTGCTAGTGGCGTGAAGCCGGGGAGGGAGTCTCAACAAGCTCAGGTGATCTAGAATTACTATGTCAGTCCGTAATAGGCTCCCTGCAGGTTAAGAACGGGACGCATTGTTCTGGAACTTACTTAATAATACAGAGAATGTTAATGAATGAGATGTAAATTAAAATTTGATGTAACTTAAAAGTATACACTATCGACAAGCGTTAATTTAAACTAATTAATTATACTTCTGAACAATGCACAATAAAAATGCATTTATCTCTGCTTCTGGTGAGAAAGGCAGATTGCGGCCTGTGTCGGCCCTAAAAGAGACAGAGACCGCTGGACCTAGGAGCTACGAAATGGCACCATTATACTTTGAGTGTGGAATCGTACAACACCTCGGATCCGTTTTAAAAATTTTAATTGAATTTTAATTAATTAAAAATTATTGTTCTTGGCGTTTTTCCTTTACTAACTTCCAAAAAACATACATAGCAATAAAATTAGTTTTTTATACCATAAAAAATATTTAAAAAATTATCTTTTAATTATATTAATTTGTTAGAAAGTATGATTTTTTAAATTAATAAATTAAAAAAATATTTTTTAGCATAATTTATAACCATATTTTTTTTCATTGTGTTGTAACTTTACCCAAACCGTTTAATATGAATAAATATTTATTTGTGGCGCTTTCCATTTTGAAAGCTAGCAATATCTAATGTTTAATGCTGTTCTGGAATGGTATTTCATCCAGCTGGAAGGAACAGCGCGATGATTTTAATGTTGAAAATCAAATGTATGTTGAAAAAAAAAAGATAGCACCTGTGTTTGCTTTGAAAATGAAATCAGAAGCTGTTGAGAATTCTGGCCTCTTAATATCATCTATTATTTCTGCACCTGTTTGAGATCAAAGTTTCATTTCCGAGTTGATTGCTGATCGTAAACCCATTTCAGTAACCTTTATTGAACTGAATCAGCGCCTGAAAGGCGCTGCTGAACCTGAATGCCCACCGTCAGTGGCTGAAATCCACTCTTTCACTGCATTTGTGCGAACAATATCTGAAATGATTCTTTGTTCTATTTTGAGGAATGAATTTTTTTCTCTCCTTTCCTCCTCTTAATAAAAATCTGCATCAGAAACAAAAAGGACAAGGCAATTTTGCTAAAATAAAACAACGGCAAATGAGAAAACCAAATGGTTCCCTCATCAGGAGCTATTGTTATTTCGTCTATATGTTTTGACCCGACTTCAGATAGCACCCCTAGCCACGGGCCCCAGTTGACGCATGGGAAAACTACACCGGTTTAAGATGTTAAGTTTTTCAAGTACTCAGGGGTTTCTAGAGCATATTATAAAACTAATGGTGTTGCAAGGAAATATGGTGGAAGTTTCAATTTGCTTCAAAAATGTAGTTTAACTCGATATCCAAAGAGAAATGGCATTTCTGAAAAAATTAAATTTTATAAAGTGAATTGCCTTGGTAACAAAAAAAACTTATATGTAACACACCTTTTCTGACCAACATGATTTCATTGTGGTTTTACAAGACAAATAAATATTGTTTCACAGAAGAAAATATGCGCATGCGAAAGAGAAGGCATTGTACTGTATAAAATACTGTCTCCTGACCCGATTGATAGACCCAGAACGATAAGTGTTGCTCTCAGTAAAAAACATAGCTATCTAATTCCGGAAACTAGTTGTTTATCAAAGCGTTTTGACCTTTAAAAACCGCGATGCTAGTGAAGGAATTGACTCACAGCTGTCTCGGCGTATTCTTGATCCTCCGCCATCTTGTCTAGAGGCATTGATTTTTCCCCTTCCATACTTCCTCCTCTCTAATGCTTCCAAGGTCACCTGGAACCTTAAAAAACGTCCCCGCAGTCATTCCTTTCAAAGATGACTCATTGTTGTGTCCATGGAACACTAAATCGATCGACGTGGTCATTAGAAACCTGTTGAAAAGAAAAATCCACACTTGTGCTGCTTTGATAGCCTCCTAGAGTTTGACTTTAATCAGGAAATTGTTTTTTATTATTTCATGATATCACCTAATAAATGAATGAAAATAATTCTTTCTTAGCCATAGAATTTCAAAAATAGCATGAATTCAATACAATTATTAGAAATATATTGAAACTACAGCATGAAAGTTCATCTAAAACTTAAAGCTCTAGGATAATACAATGTGTCTTGTCTTATCGCAAGAACTATTCTGAAACTGTTAATAGGTGGCATGAAACCGGTAATTACGCCATTCTGGGCACATTTCCTAAGAATCTGCAGGATATTCTAAAATTGAAAAAAAAATATGTGGAAAGGCATCTATCATCCTGCCATTGTGCGAAACTATCAATCAGACTGTAGCACCCCGGATCTCTAGCCTTCAAGCCGTGATTAAGCAAATTCTTAATGGCAAGTTTGTGTCAAAAAAAATTTTATTATTTTCTTCCTCAAATTTAAAAAATTGTCGTTGCTTTTAAATTAAGGAAATTATTCTGATCATTCTATTTATGTATTTAAAATTCTAGTTGTATCTCGATTTAAAGGGGCGAGTGGGGTATCCCTCAAGATTAGCATCGCTCCAGGGATGCTGTAGTGATTGATGTTCCTGGAAAATGAAATGGCAAGTGGACATCCTTGTCAAATAGAGTTTCTGTTCCTCCCATTTTCCAAGAAAATAGTGGTCAAGGAGCAGGGCCAGGAGAAACACCTATTTGATAGAAATTCCTCTATTTCCCTTGTCCCGGTCAAGAGTGGTGTAACCTTTAACCATCCTATCTCATCCTCTTGAGCCATCGTATTCACCTCCCCTCATACCTTTGTTAACTGGCTGTGATTATGTTGGCCGAGAGAGAGCCTTATCATCAGGTGGTCCCCTACTGTCTCTTATCCAGGGACTAGGGGTGGTTTCCTTGGATCTGTTGCTTGCTCTTTTGGCTGAATCGAATCGTAGCTTCGTACTAATTTGAGATAAATCTTCTTCCAGTTGATGAGTTCCACTTTTAAATAGCATTAACGCGGAGGGTGTACCTCTGTCTCCTGCCTTGACCTTGCTCATGTTTGTTGAGGGTCGTTTGTCACTAGCGCCTGAAAAGGAAAGTTCCCTCACAGGTGGTTAGGTGTATAAACCACTCAATCAACCTAGCCAGGTCAGATCTATCACCCAGTGTGTATTTATGTCTGAGTTGGAATCACAACACGCCTGAATAGAATACAACAATCAATAAGAAAGTCATCACAAATTAAAAAGGAAGCAAAAAATTAAAAACTAGAACAAAAAAAAATAAAGACACTTGGGGCAAACAAGGCGACGAAGATTAAAACAAAAAAAAGATAATGGCAAAAAAAACAAATAAAATAAGACACACCAGCTTGAGAATGCTTGATTCTAAGCACTATGGGGATGGGAAATATCAGGTCTTATAAATAGACCCTGTATTTCTGGAATTTAAAACATTCACCCTTTTTTTGTCGTGATTCAGTTCTTTTTACTTTCTCAGCAAAGAGAAAGCACTGTAATCGCCAAAAATTCTAACCTGAGATTTTCACGAATTCCACGCTTCAGACCTCTGAGTTCTGAAAACAATTTGGAATTTATAAATTCGTGAAATTCACGATAACTCGAAAACTATAGAGCTACGTGATGAAATTGGTAAGCGGTGGATTCCTTACATTATTTGTAGGTTCTACTGTTGAATGTATAAAATCCGTTCCATGGAAAGTTTGTCTGTCTAACCTGGTGCCTTAGTGTTAAATCACTTCATAACTAAAAAACTTTTGAATGTTAGAGGATGAAATTAGTACAGTTTTATCGGTCACACTAGTCCATAATATTTTGGACCAAATCCAGGAATGGGTTGATTGTCTGTTGGGTCTGTATAATCGCATATTTTAATCGCCAACCTTTTTAACAAAATTACTAGATAAATGAAATTGGGTGGCAGTCCTTCTTACCTGATCGAAGACGAACCACTTGAAACACTGCTAAAAAAAATAGGTAAAGTTCAAATCTGGTTACCATCTCATCTGATTCTTCAAGCACATTGCATTGGTACAATCTTCAGCACGCAGCTATTTACGAATTACGTGCAACTTTTGTCCTTTTGAGGCAAAAGAGGAAGGATCCGAACGCGCATCTCTGAATTTCGACTTACCTAAAGATTTTGGCGAATCATCGAATTCCAGTAATGAAAACCTGAAGCCCACCACCCGCCGGCAGTGATTCGATTCTAAACCGGCGCGGAAGAAACAGCGTCTCTTTGAGAACTATACTGAGCAAAGTTAGTAGTACCCGCGCAGTCAATCAACCGACTTTCTGTCATATCGTCCAGCGTCATCGTTTCAACCGGCTGAACGTCTTTCGCCGTTCTCTTGAAGGGCCATCGCGCCTGAAGAATTTGAAATTACCAATCGCGCCCATGAATTGGAATCAACCAATTTCGAAATGAGCATTATCAGAGGTAGTTTGAATATGCCCAGCAGACAAAAACAAAACAAGGCCGTTAGTGACACCGCTTAAAGAGAGCACAAGTTCCAGGAAGTATCACGGAAACGAAGAGGAAGAAAAGCACTATTTACTAGCGGCAGTCAAAATGAGCGCAGACGGAATTTGAAGAGAGAATAAAATTGCCGTGAAATCGAAAAGCAGTTGCGCAGTTAGATCACTTGCTTTGCCTCTGGCTGGTGAGGCGCTGTTGAGGTAAGCACGCCAGGGACAAGAAATAAAGTCCGCCGATCTTCCCTTCGCAGCAAAGATCTTGCTGGCTTTATGAGTCGGCCTTCCAAGCCCTGACCGTCAGCGTCTCAGCTCGCGACGATCCCCAAACGTCACCCCTGAAAGTAAAGTGGCAGTGCTGATTTGGCGGATCCTCCTCGGGTCCTCAGTTCGAAGCTCGTCGGCTGGCGAAGTCAAGTCTCGTCGTGTTCGCAGGCTTGAGTTTCAGGTCAAATGTTAATGTACCAAAGAAATAAACAAAAGAAAAAAAAAGGAAAGGTGATAAGAAAACAAAAGAGCTGGCAATCAGAGTAAATGAAGTTAGCACCCTTGCCCAACGCACATGGCACATCTGAAGTGACATCAGAACACCAAAACATACCGATAATATTAAAACATGTTGGGAATGAAATCGTAAAAGAAAAGCAAACATCCAAATTGGAAGTGAATGAATTGAGAAAACGAAATGATTTCCGAACTTTTCAGCACCAATGCCAGCCTAGTCGAAAATGGACAAAATTCCTGCCTGGTATAATGAGACAAAGAGTTTGAATTAATTTAATTAATAATTCACCATCTATAAGGAATATACTGTCGCAAATTAGTAGAATTTTAATGCATCGGGTGAAATGATTTTACTTAGCACAGCTTGGCGTCGAGAAAATTAGATTCATGCAATCTTTCAGTTGTTACTGGCTGGCCCAAAACAGCATAGCTGATGCAATTCATTATCGCCATCCTTTCATAGTTCATTTAGTTTCCTGCAGCACCACGCACGATCACTCATCGCGGATAAGCACCGCGCTGGCCATTTTTTTCTTCGCAAACGGTAGGTTTGAGGAGAAGTAAACCGAGAGTGCAAATCTGTTCACCGGTGACTGCTTGTTATCGGGTAATAGTATTTAACAAGTTTCTGCATCCTGAATAAGAAACTAAGATAGCTGCCCGTAATAACTTCAATTTTTATACTGAATCTTTCAAAAGTAATATATTTGAATTTTATAAAGTTAAATGTTTTATAAATTAGAATACATAATTTTAAATGAATTTCTTGATTTGTGTCCTGAGAAAATTGCCCACAATGTCATTTAAGCCTCACCAAAGAACCACAAATTCTCTTGGAAAATAAAGCCACCTTTTTCCTTTATTTAAGAATTGGGGTTTGTTTTTAAAGTTGCACCGTATTTTTCTAAAAAAAAAACATGATGTAAAGAACTGGTGCTGATTTTTCTCACTTGGTTATATACCATCTCATTCTTCAGTTCTTGGTTTTACATTTAGCACCTGGTAAATATATTATTTCAGTAGCTACCGTTTATAAATGTTTCTATGACTTACGCTCATTATGATTTGAGCTGTTTCATCAAAGTCCTGATCTTGGTGGAACAGTTTTAGGTGATGTTTGCTCAGCTAATGACCACAGCCGCTTTTATTTATCAAACTGACTTCAAAGCCGCCGCCCCATCAGGCTGTCTGACTGCAGGCCAACCTGAATTACGGAATGCAGAGAGTTTAAGAGAAAGCAGGTGGGCACTCCAATGGTCGAAAGTTTCTGCCCACCAAAAGAAAACTGCTGTTCTTTATGTGGTGGAGTGAACTCCATATCCAGGCTCCAGTTGAGCCCGAAATATTTAAAGCTTTTTTCAGTCTTGTTTTTTCATTATATACTTGAATTCCAAACATTAAAATTTCTGCAAAGAGCTAGATGTCTGTATGGGTTACCATTATTGTTCCAAGTCTTAATTAGCTCATCAGTATCAGTTGAGGTTTGTTTATAAATTATCCCCAGGTAGCTTTATTTACTGCACATGTTTGATATAGAAACGAATTTCTTATCTGTAAACAGCAGCTGAGTTATCATATGTCCGGGACTAAAGTCAAGTCCACTCCAGTGTCCGACCTTCTGCAAAATGTCCTGGGACAAATTAAAGAAATGCAGATTGATAGAAAGGAACGCCTAAAAGAAAATCTGATTATCGAAAAACTGATGCTCACCCGCTGACCAGCAGTAACGTTTGTTAACCATTGTTTAGTGACGGAGCCTGGGTTTATCGGAGTGTTCTGATTTATATAACCAGAAAATTCCAAAAGATATTTTCAGCCTTTATTTACCCTATTGCCACGTAATTTGAATGTCAAAGAGCTGCAAAATTAGAATTTTCAGGTTCTGACGTTCTAAAGTTTTCACTTTCAACCCCAAAGTTAAAAAAGAAAGGAAGAGGATAGTTGGTAAGACTTTGAATTTATAATATACTTTGTCACCCCTAAGATTTCACCGCAGGATGTATTGACTGCAACCAAAAAAACAGTGGTAACTAGTTAGGTCGTTTTCCTAGCCTGTACTGGCATGCCTCGCCTGCCATGCCTCCAGCTCCTGCTGGTGAGGAAAGTTTTCTGTGGAGAGGTTATACCATCCTTTTTTCTCCCAAACCATTCAGGAATAGAAAGGTTTTGCTCATATACTTATGCCTTATAAAACAGAAACGTACACTAGTATCTCCCAAGATAAAGGTAAGCAGATTTTTCCTCAGTTTTATGGTAAATGTTTAAAAATCATTTCAGTACGAGGTAGTAATATTAGTACCCAAAAACCCCTGAAATGATACTTTGAAGAACTAGTAACAGTGGCATTTAAATTACAATAGCCAAATCTTTTTTAAAAATTGACAGCATAATCTTATGTCGTCCTTGAGCAGAGAATGTTGCTTTATAAATTATTCTAAGCGTAAGATTTTGGTTTGGTGGGTTTCAGATAAAGAATGAAATAAAATAAAAAATTTTAAAAAAATGAGATTTTTTGATAATATTTACAAAAGAAAGTGTTACCTGAAAGAGACATCATCTCTGATTTGAGGTTGAGCCGACGTCATTTCTTCATGAATGCGCTGTTTCATATAACCCTAATACTGCATCCTTCATCATACTTTATTATTTTATATTTTATTAGAGTATGAAAAGTTGGGTAATAGATTTTGTTCCTCTAAACAAAATGTTTATGAAGAGAAAATTTGAATAAAATATTATTTGTAAAGTTGAATTAAAACGTAAATTTATAGCCCTAAAGATAAATGTTGGTGAAAAACAAAGATATCTGATTTAATTTGAATGTCAGGCGGGGCCCCTCAAACGGGGTCCTGGTTTTGAGCACACCAGGCCAAAAGGCTGGCCCTACGAGTATTGTAATATAACCAAATTCATTTAAATTCTTAGACTTCCTTTGACTGAAATCCTATTTTTACTTTCTCGCACTAGTATGGAAGAGAAAGTATTGTAACTGTGTCAAAAAATTGAACTCTAGATTTTCTTTGAATACCATCCATGCCTTTATCTCCTCAGTCCCGAAAAAAAACACAATGAGAATTATGTCTCAGTCTTGTAAACTGGAACACATAACTCGAAAACTATGATAGGCAAAGGGATGAAATTTGTAAAATCACATAATATATCAGAGATACTTGTAGTATGTAAGATCTTCGAGGTATCCGTGCATGCAAAAAACAAATTTTATTTCTATTTTAAATAAAAGATTAAAAATAACTGATAAAATATCGGAAGATAAAAAACTCCGTTTATAAATATATCTGGTTTGGTTTGCTAATTCTTCCAATTACGCTTTTACTGTATGTTTAAAGGCAAAAGAGAAAGTATTGTAATCGCTTCAAAAAAATTGAGAACTTGAGATTTTGACGAATCTATTGCTTTACATCTGAGTTCTGAAAACACAATTTGAACGTCTGTCTGTACCACAAGAACTAAAAACTATATTTTCACAAGGATGGAATTTAGTTATGTGATCTTTGGATAATGGAAATTTAGGTTTCTTGCCACCTTAATAGAATCAGTCTTGCAGAAGTTTTGTCTGTTCTGCAAATATGTCCTGAAACTGGGGGCATAAAGGTCGCAAACAACGTTTAGTCGGTGAAAATCGCAAAAATACAGGGTGTCCGAGAATTGTTGGACACTGTTCAAAAATTAATTTAAAAAAAAAAAACTAATAATGTTTCAACTAAGATTTTTTTTTTTAATGAAAGCGCATTTTTAAATATTTTTCCCAGACAGGTATGCCGCCGTTTTGGTGGTCTAAGGCAGGGATGGCGAACCAATGGCACGCGTGCCATTGATCGCACGCGACACAATATCTTGGGCACGTCACCGATCACAAAGTTCACTATGAAGCATATTACGAACGAACGCGAGTGATCCTACGCTACGGAGTGTTCGGGCGCGGGGCGCGTGGCGGCGGGCATAAAAACCAATCCCACTATAGACGCCTATGGGGAGTGTTTTCGTTGGCAATATTTGGCTTTTTTTAGCGAGAAATGCTTTGTAAAGTTTTTCTATTTCGACGACGACCGAGAGATGCAATCTGTTATAAGAATGTAAAAAATTCTACTTTGTAGTTTTTTTGTGTGTATGTGTGTCTTAAAGATTATTTAGAGGAAATAATACTAGCTAAAACCGCGGAGCATCAGTGAAATTGAGAGAAATGGCTGAAGTTTTTTTTTGCAGACACAAAATATATTGATCAGTAGTCATGTCTAACAAAGCTATGCGAATAGGTAGTTGCCATTCCAGCCCACAATGCATATGTGGAGATAATATTTTCCTTAACGTCAATTCAATGGTCGTACGAAAGAAACAGGTCACCGGTAGAGACAATATATGCAGTTTTTATTTCTCGTTACAAATTTAAAATGACTTGCATCCAATTTTATAATTATCTGAAAAAGAAAAATGATACAATTAAGAAAGCAAAATCAACTTTAAAATATGACTGGGCTGAAAAGGATTAGTCTTGCATATTTTTTTATTATTATATGTGTTCACTTTACATATACACTCTTGGAAAAAAAGTATAAAGTCGGACGAAAAATCGCTATATATAGAAAACAACTGCAATTTTAAACTATTCAAATTTTCGGTGACCGAATGACGTACCGAAATATATTTGTAAAATTTCCTTTATTTATTTTTTTATTAGTAAAAAAATTACTAAAAAATCAGCAAATGGCAGCATGGAAAAAAAAAGTATAAAGTCGTCTGCTGATTGCCAACATCTGAAAAAAAGAAACAAACCAGAAAAGCATTTCTCCGATTCTAGAACAAATGGCAAATTTTGTGGATAAAGAATTATTTATTTTGTTTACTTGAATAATTTTGAGAGATTATTACACTTTTCAGAAACTGAACAAGTCAAAATGCTAGCTTTGATGCTGGCTACAATGGTGATGAAATTTACAATGAAAAAGCTGGCAGATCAAAAAAAAAGCTGTACTAACCGACTTCTCATTAAACCTGACGGGCATGGCACAAAACAGTGAACAAGAAGGCCAAAAAGATAATTCTCTTCAAGGCAAGAGAGGATTCAAAGGCTCTCCTGCAAGCAAAAATGTCTTTCATCGCAAATTAAAGATGAAGTGCACTTGTTCTAAAATTGGTCGAACAACAAGAAATGCACTGCACAGAAATAATAATAAGCTAGCATAAGAAACTGAAGGGACAACCTTCAAATTCTAAGCGGCGCATTGATTCATGTTTAAATTTGAACGGAACACCTTAACCGCTGACACCGACTGGAATGATTTGGTGTTTTCGAACGAAACCATCTGTTGTGGCCTTCCCAAACTTTCTCGTTTACTTCTCAAAATTCTGCTCCCCTGCGTGATGTACTGGAACTCACTGTAACACAGAATGCAATGCACTATCGGGAAGGTTTTTTCATTGTGGTGATTATAGAGATTGTAAAAATATTATTTAGGGTGAAGACTCAAATTAAAGAGATGCGTATGTATTAAAACTTAGGCAATATTTATTTTCTATCACACTCCAGCAAAAGCCCGCTAATGGAGGCGCGCAAGCAAAAAGAAAAAACAGGAAAAAAGTGACTGTTCCTCGGCTATCGCTGAACAGCTTCGCGCATGCGCAGAGATTACTCCAGTACGCAAAAGTCTTAAATGGCGCACGAATGCCTTTTTTTTAACCGATTGAAATGAAATTTGGGGCACAGATCTATAATTAATGTTAGCAACCGTCATACAAATTTTTTATTTATCTAAAACTAAAGGTTTAGGAGATATAATTTTACAAGTATGCG
The DNA here is from genome assembly GCA_013235015.1 of Araneus ventricosus. Taxonomy (NCBI): domain Eukaryota; kingdom Metazoa; phylum Arthropoda; class Arachnida; order Araneae; family Araneidae; genus Araneus; species Araneus ventricosus. Next base: position 5,047 of record BGPR01025113.1, on the reverse strand, counting down.
ATTATACAGTCCGACAGACAGTCAACCCTTTGATTGTGATTTGGTCCAAAATTTGATACAAACCTACATTCCTGATGATAAAAATGTACCAAATTTTATCCACCTAGCTGTTTAAGTTTCAGAGTTATCGCGTTCATCCACATTAACACGGACATACAGACAAACAGACAGATCTCCTTGAACGGAGTTTGTCCAAATTTGATAGAAACCTACAAATTATGTGTCAAGATAACATACCAAATTTCTGTCTCCCGTAGCTTCTTTAACTGCTCTCTGAGTTATCGAGTTCACAGGACAGACATAATTCCAACAGTTTTTGACTCAGGGAGGTCTAAATCGGAAATTCGTCAAAATCTCGAGTTCGAATATTTTGACGATTACAATATTCTTCTTTATATACTTCGCTAAGGAGAAAGTAAAAAAGCGCGGATTTGTATGGTCCAAAGGATTTAAGGTTTATTGGTGATGAGCTGGCTCTTAAAAAAACCTACCCGAGAAGGAGGTGTCATGGTTTGGGCCTAATTTGTAGTCGGTGGTGGAAGCTTTTTGTGAAATTGTTTTAGTCGAAAATAAAATAATTCATTCTTATATCAGGAATATTCGCCAGATAGTTCGTTTCGTTGCCAGTTACCTTTCCGATTCATAACAGAAGATGGAACATTTCATTCAATAAATTAAAAGCAGATATGCATATTCCGAGAGCTCTACAAAATCCTGTGTATGAAGGCGAACGAGGTAATGACTTTTCAATGCATATGTGGCATCTCGGAGTCCTGACCTGAATCTAATGGGAGGTCTTTATGTATTCTGGCTCATCAGTACGATTACAAGAATGGGCGACAGTACAGAAGCAAGTCTGTGATCTAAAGACAGCAATTAAATATTGTTATAAATAACATTGGACCCGACACCTGAAACTATGTCTGGGTTCTAAGGAACTGACGGTTAGTGCAAACAATAGAAAAAAAGATTCTCATATCACTTACTTTCAAGAATAAATCATATCGACTTATACTTTATTCCAACTTCACCATAGTAATTTTTCTAATTCCTTATAAAAATTTTAAATAATGCAATTAAATTTGAGGTATTTTGCTGTGTCTTTTACATCATAAAATTACCTCTTACAATCATAAAAAAATATGCATTTCCTAAATACATGATATATATTTCTAGTCTAATGTCTTCTAATTTTCGATTTGATACTTTTCTGCATGAGTGTAGATAAATGGCAAGATATAGATAAATGGTAAGTGACTGCTGGATGGATTTAAATACTGTGAGTTCTTTCGGATAAAGATGATATCTGTGTTAGCCTGTCTTGGAACTGCATTCGGTCAACGGATCAGGGTTGCTGCAGCTATGATGCGATTAGAAATCCAGACTGAGAGATTAAATAAAAGACAGAGAGATTTTCTTGGAGGTCACACTCTGCTTAAAAAAATGATAAAGGCGGGATACAGGTCTAGATCGGGGCAGTAGATAAGCTATGAAAAGCACTTTCCTCAATGTTTTGTATTGAAAATATAATTAAAAACAAGAATATCAATGTTATTGATTTACTCCAGCCAGCCTACCTGCTGAGATGTCTACTTTTCGATATTCTAAAAAATTATGAGGGAGGTGTTGACGTGAATTAGATCAAATTGGTTTTAGATGAAAAGTTTTCCGCAACTCCAAGGCTTTTTTTATTCTGCGTCTTTCGTACAAATCGCTTATGTTGGACACAGCATTAGACTGGTTGCATTATTTCAATTTTTTTTTACAGATGGCGCTATAGTACGCTCTTGCTAGACATGACGTAACAGGAGGTTCGAACCTCTTAGTCCGAAATGTCGTAGCATGATAATGTTTTAAGCTTGTTCGTCCATCTAATTTCGTATCTGGCTTGATTGCACAATAGCCGAAGCACTCTGCTTGATTCTGTCTGATTTTTTACATCGCGTAATTCTACAAAAGAGTTCCAGCCTAAAAACATTATCAGGTTAAAAAAACCCTCCAATGTTTTGCAATTATATTAGCTACTAGTATAACACTGAAAAAAACTTTTTATATTTGCTGATACACACGCTATTAAATTATTCGCATTTACAATTTACAATCTTGTTATTTCGCTGTAATCTATTATATAAAGGAAAAAGTATTGTTACAAAATTTTGTTTAAAATCAATTTGAAAAAATTTATTGAAATTAAAAAAGAAATTGAATGAGAAATAAATTTTCTTATTCATACCAAAATTCTACGCTTGGTTTTAGAAATTATTCACAAAAAAGCAATTTGTGTAGAAATAAAAAATGTAGAATAATGGATTTCAACCAAGGTTTCTATGATCGTGGACGATCGTTGTGTTCGTCCCGTAAATGGAAACAATGAGTCGTATTTGAATATATTTCCTCGGAGGTCGTTTTAACTGACCCTAACAGCTCCGAGAATACTAAATATCGAATTATCGAAATTTTAGTCTTATAAACTAAAAATTGAATCATTAATGAAGCTACACAATTTGACACAAAAAATATGTAGCATCCATAAACATCTTAAGTATGCTATGCCTTCTAGATGAATGAAAACGGATAGCCCCTTTCCAAAACAGGAGGGTCATCATCTAATTAGATAGCAAAGAAACTATTCAGTTAAGTGGTTAAGGTTCAAAGTGACCTTGAAGCAATGAAGGCTATGGAAATAGATAAATCACCTCTATAGATAAGAGATGGTGACGATAAAATACGCCGCAGAGATGCCAGTCGAAATTCCTTCGCATCGCGTTTAAGTCTAAAACCGTTGGTATGCACCAGTTTCCGGAGATTGATAATTCTGTTTTACACGAGGCCAACATATCATTCAGTCCTCCCTGCTCTGTCGGGGCAAGCATTTGTCATTATCTGCTCTTTTCTTCTCTGCGCATGCGCACCATTTTATTTCATGACAATATTGTTGTCTTGTAAAGCTTCACCTTTAATGAGAAATCATGTTATGGTCAGAAAAGGTGTGTATATAAGTTTTTGTGCAAGGCAATTACTTTATAAATTTAATTTTTCAGAAATGTCACCATTTTCTCTTTTGAATGTCAATTCTTCTTTTGTTTCTGGAACGTTAACTTTGTATCTTCCTTATCCTTACCATTGATTTATAATATGCTCTAGAAACCCTGAAAAATGCTTAGTCAGAAAAATCTTAACATCTTAACCACCAGATTTCATGTGTCAAACCGGAACTGTAATCAGGGTGCTTATATACAGAATGGGTCACTTATATCGACGAAATAATGTCATAGTGAACCATTTATAAGTTTCTCATTTATACGTTGTTCATACGCTTGCCTCATCATATATTAATGACTTGTTCTTTTGTTTCTCTGACCTTTTCCATTTTGGCTAAGAGAAAGGAAGAACAAAGAATTCATTCAAAACAAGACAAGAAATACGTTCTGATTAATTATTCCTTTCAAATGCAAGGAAGAGAAAGGGAATTTCAGCTCAATGGCTTCTGGGCATTCAAGTGTTCGTTTGTGCCTTTGCGGGCGCTGATTCTGATTCAGACAAAGAAGTTATTTCTCGGAAAATGAGTTGCGATCACTGACAAATGAAAACTTTGATCTCAACAGATTTTAGAAGAATAGATGATATTAGATGATTCTCAACAACTACAATTCCAATTTCAAGTAAAACACGAATTTTATCCTTTTTTTCGAAAACATGGATTTGATTTCACCATTAAATAAATGTGGTGGCGATGATGCATTTCCTAGCAGCATGTTAGCTGGATTAAAATATACTTATTAAAACATAGCATTAAAACATTAAGATATTACTTTAGCTTTCAAAAATGGAAGAGAAACACGCAAATAAATATTTGTAAAACAATGAAAATGGTTTGAATTGGTGCTGCTGTAACAGTGAAAAGTATTATTGTAAATTATATAAAAATATTTTTTTCAATTTATTAAAGTTAAAAAAAATCAGTAACTTTAATTATATCATTGGAGATTTATTTTTAAAATATTTTGATGGTGTAAATTAATGGTGCTGTATATTTCTTGGAAGTTATACATGAAAACGCTTAAAATGGGAGCTTTAATTTTGTTTGTTAAAATTTAATTAAAAATTTAAGAAAACGGATCCGAGGGTACATCTCCTCTACTCCAAAGTATATTTGTGCCAAACTTCAGTTTCTTAGGTCCATGGTCTGGCCTTGTAGGGCCGACACAATGGACGCAGTACCTACTTTCTCCTTAGTAGATAAATGCATTTTATATAATTGCTTTGTTTCAATTAGATAATTAATTGTTGAATAACCTTTGTCGATAATTGGTATGTTTTGGGGTTGCAAAAAATTTATTTTACATCTGTAATTCATTATTACACACATTTTCCTGTAGAGTTTAGTTTCATTAACGTCCTTGCCCTGAAAGGAAGCAACACAAGGGCTAGTTAAGATTGACTTCCTGCAATTCCGGACCACCTGAGCTGCTTCACACCTCACAAGCCTCCACGCAATACCAACGGGAGGGCGTTTTGGCAATTATGCATGATTTTAGCTTGCACAACAGGCCCCTCACTACACGACGACCCCAGTAGAATCAATTAAATCTGAACCTCCTGGGCCCTCTTTCAGAGCTTGAAAAGCTCTACCACTAGGGCCGATACTGTACACTAGGGGAAGAGATTTAGGCTGGGATAACATCTTCTTGATACAATATTGTCTTTTCATTCTCTCATTTTGTTTGTTCTGTAAAAAAATAAAGCTTCGATGCAAAATTGTTCAGTTATGAAAGGAAATGCTATATTGCGCAAGTTGTGCATGAGTTTTGAAGGATCCCCACTGATGGGCAGAAAATCATCGCTCTGCATGAACTACAGAACTGAGCCCATACTTACGGTGGCGAAATCTCTGAAAGCCCCTTGTAGCGATATTAAACCCAGAGTGAAACAGTTAAGACCCCTCATGGAATTTTATTTCGAGGCCATAGGAAGAGACCTCTCGCCTGAAACGCCCCTGCCAGAGTAAAATTTTCAGAGCAATACGTAACCTAATAGAAGCAATGTG
>BGPR01025112.1:3953-22597 GCA_013235015.1 Araneus ventricosus | reverse complement strand
TCAATTATCAGGTCATTTATTTTAAAAACAATAGCTACAGACTTTCCGCATTTTCTGGTCTCTAAATTTTCCAAAAGATTTTCGATACTCATAGCTATTTCTATGGCAGAAAAGCTACATTTTCAATTAAGTCAAAAAGAGCTTTAAATAATGATATTTATTATTCTGCAACTGATAAGCACATTTTTAAACAAGTTACATTAAAAAATTATAGTTGCACGCCAGGACATTTTTTCTCCTGAGTGAAAATAATAACTGATTTCTCCAAACATACATCTTTAGAATTCTCTCAATTCCGGAGGAAAAGCGTAGGAACAATTTCACAGTCGTTGGGAGGTCTAGCAATGAGGAGATAATTGTGAATCGAGAGGAGATGTGAGGTGTTAATGGGTTTTATTATTGAAATAACGCTTCAGCCGTATCTGTGAGAAATTGTGATAATTATATTTCCCAAGACGAAAAATGCGTATCTACCAAAACAACGCCCAGGATAAATAGGAAGATTTTCTCTTTCTGCCTTGAAATGTGATAATCAATTTACACGCAAATTTAAATTATTAATATTAATATTTTGAGAAAAATTTTAAGTTATGTTCCTAAAAATACTTATATCACGATTTGAACGATTTTTGTTCCATGCATGTCGCACCATTTACGTCGCATAACGGAATTTATAGATAACTAGTTAATATCCCCGCGTTGCTCGGGATCCATATTTTTTCATAAGACCGCCTCCGATTTTTTTTCTTATAAAATTCTGTTAAACTAAATTATTTTCCTTGTATCTTATTTACTTTTTTTTCTTTTTATCTTATCTAAACTTTACTGTGACCCGGGGCCCTAGGCGCTAGAACACTTCACATATGTGTATTTATAGATTTTGACTTGTCAGTCATTATTTTTGTAGCGATGAAATTAAGCATACTTTTAATTACTATAATTACAATTGTAACTAGTTAATTAGTTTTTGGTGATATTTAAGAAACTTTGAATTCAATAATCTTAAATTTATAAATTAAAATAAATGTAATCAACGGCGGACTGGCGAGGTTGCCAGCTTGCCCGATGGCAAGTGGGCCCCTTAAACAGAAGACAATTTGGGCCCCCAGAAAGTGTGGGAGAGAAAAAAAGAAGATCTCATTCTCTATAGTAAGCTTTTCTAAAGCAATGAAATAAAATAGCCCTGTACCCAAGGCCCATGTTTTGGGGATTTATTGCCGTCGTAATTCGACCAGCCAAACAGCTGGTGGTCGAATACCGACCCAAGACGCATACGCAATTACAACTGCCCGTAGGAACTGTACTGAGGTCTCTGTCCAGTCCACTTCCTTTGACCTTCCGATCATTTACAGATGTTTCTCCAGAATGTTGCAGCCATCGCACAAACTCTCGGGCTATTGGAACATGGTAGCTCCTCGGTGCAAAGTCGAGCCGCAATACTCTTTAAGATTTTTTGTTGGTTTCGGAAGCCCCCGGAAAGACGGAAGGAATTGCATCCCTTTGTGCAAAAAGGGTGTGGTTCTTGTGAGAGATGGCTATAAGAGGCGCTTTTTTCTTTCTTTTTTGTAGTTTAATTTTACTGTCATAAATAAATCTTATTAAACAAGAGAACCTGCCTGTAAGAAAAAAAAGGTTTTCTTTGGCTACAAACCAGACTAGGGACACTGAACATTACTCAAGAAAAGACGACACCACTGAATTTCATGCGTTTGGGGGGGGAGTTTGGGGGTTTCGTTTAAAGAGGACCTCAGTCTTATTGGTATGTCTTTCATGGAAAATTGGTGAGAAAAGTGTTATTTCTGTTTTTAGTCGTGAGAGAGTAAAGACATTTTTAGCGTATCTTGCAAAAGGAAAGAAAAAAAAAGAGGTAAGTTGAAACTATCATTTCACTATTTTTACATTGCTTTTGTAGTATTAAACACTAGCCGCATTCGGCTACCAACCGACTCGTCCATCTTATTAATTGTCTTAATTTGATTATATTAACAAACTTTAAATTCGCCAACTTATTTGATTTTTGTTAAGTTAAAAGTATTAATTGCTACAAAAGACCGAGAAAGAAATTAGTTGTGCAAAGAAAAAAAGAAGGAAAAAAAAACAGTAGATAGGAAATGTATTAGCATTTGAGATAAATTTTGATGCAGTATGTTTTTGTGTATCTTGAAACCAATGACGTAAGTCTTTACATTCCACTGCTAAAAAAGTCTAAAAAACACGAGATTCAATGAAGATTATTTTTTTGAAATTTTGCGTAATTATAATCTACAATTATTGCGCATTATTGAGCTTATTATAAAGTGAAAATTTAACCTCATCATATCAAATAAATGAATTGTATAATTTCCAGGAAGATTATCTTGCCTTAAGTGGAAAGATGAGCTTAATGTCACCGCTAAAAAGTAAATTTATTAAAATAACACAGAACATCTATCAAAAACTGAATTTATTTGAAGTAACGAAGAAAGAAAGAAAAAACTGGACTTAAAGAAAAAAACTGGCAAAACAATGAAAATGGACTGCATTTTAATACAACAAAAGAAGTTTTTTACATTATAAGGATGTATTTTGTACAAATCTATAGTTTTACTCGATCTTTATGAAATTTGGCACACATGCTCTTCGAAAAAAGATGAAAATAATCGTCAACTTTTTAAAGTCCAAAAGTAAATTCAAATTTCAGTTACTTAAAAATTAAGCAAGATTTTGGCGTTTTTTCGCAATATTTTCAAAAAATACTATCTAACAAAATAATTTTTGAATTACTTATAATATAAAAATGTCTTGTTAATGATGCCAGTTTAGTTACGAATTACTGAAACATTACCAGTACAAATTACTAAACTCTAAATCATCCAAAGAAGTTTGTTTTAAAGGTTCCTGGCTCTTTCAACAGATGCCCTACTAATGGGCTACATTCCTCCTTCATACTTTACGAAATATTTAACTACCGGAATTTAAAATCAAATAACTTTAATCTTAATTACGCTATTTTAAACGCAGAAAATTAAGGTGTTAAAAGGGATTTATTTTAAAGACGCGGAAAAATTAAATATATAATAAAAAAAATTAAATTTAATACATAATTATTAAATATTTAAATATTATAGATTTAAATTAATATAATTTAATATGAAAAATTAAATATAAAATTAAATAAAAAATTATATATATATATATATGAATTAATATTATGATTGTAGATATGTGTGGGCCCTCACTGACTCCTGGCAACCATTATTTTCAGACCCAGTCCGCCACTGAATATAATAGTTATAATATAAATAAATAAAATAATAAACGTTTTAAATTACTTTTTCGTCAAGCAATACTGACGCCGGGAAAATTCGGTACAGTCTAATTGTTCATTAAAAATATATATTGTTTCAAAGATTAAAATAAATGTGTTTTTTTCCAAACATCTCACATTTTTATTCAAACCATACTATTATGATGTAATAAAAAGACTATATTTGAAGATTTTATTTCAACTAGAAAGTATTGAAATGAGATTTACATTTGTTAGGGAAAGACCTCGTCATTTTGAACCACGGTCAGATGAAGAGGATGACACCTGAGCTGTAAGCCCTCTCTCGAAACTTCCGCACCACACTAGCGGAAGGACGTTTTTCCCCCTGCGTATGATTTAGCGTACAACAGGCCCGCATATACGGCGAATCTTCAATAGAATCGGGTTTCGAGCCTGGAGCCCTCTGGTACCGAAACTGAGACCTTATCACAAGGCCACTGTGTCCCCAGAAATTTATGAAACTTATTCAACATTAAGAAATCGGGATGCAAAATAATAATTTTTTTCTCCTGCCAGTTATTTCACACCAAAAGATATATATTTCCTAATGCTTCTGGATTTTTAAAGGGGTTTTGATACAGGTGTCTTAGTAGAACAATAATTTATTAAAAATAATTGTTGGTAAAATATTCGTATATGCCGTATTGAGAAAAATTGAGTTTAAAATTAAGTAAAAAATGCTTTTTTAAAAATACATTCATACTGTAATAGCTCCAAGAACATAAAATTAAGCACATTTGCTTAAAAATGAAGACAAGTAAGTTAAAATTTAAGAAATAATTTCTTGTTTTTGAATAAAATGAATGAATATTACGAAGTGAAAGGACTCCAATCAGCCTGCAAGTTTTGTTGAATTTCAAAAATAAATTTTTTCCTTCGCCGAAAGCATTTTTGAGATCAATCGCCTAATAAAAATTGATTGTACGACTCTCTTATCTACATGCACGAGCGAAAGAAGTTTTAACCTAGTCAAAAACTATCTGCGAGTTACCATGGCCAGAGTAAAAATTAAACGGCATTTGAAATTTATGTTTTTAATTCTTCAATTTCTATTATTGCTCGTCGTTGCATCAGACAATTCTTACTATATTAAAATTACAAATAATTTATTAATCCAAATAAGTATTCATTATAAGTGAATTAATTAATTAATACTTAATTACTTTTAACTAAATTTAGAATTAATTATGTGTTATTTTAAAGTTAAATTAGAGAAAATTTGCTCGTCCCCCTCGTCGGAAAATGCCTGCCAGCGCCCTGCTTGTGCTAATCCAACACTGTGCCAAATTTGGATATTAAAATAAAAAGTATGTATTATGGCACCCGACTGCTTTAAAATAGTCGTTTTTGATAAAATTATCAAAAAACTTTTTATGACTTTATTTTGTAGCCTGTTTAACCAGCTTTCTAAAACTGTCTCACTTTTTACTCTACTTGAATTACAAATGGAGTTACAGCTGTTTTATTACCGAACTGTAAGCATTATTTTATGTTGCATGAAAACTTTAAATGTGTTTTCTGAGAAATGATATTTTTGAGAAAATCTGTCGACCGTAACAATGATTTCTCAAAAACTTATTCAAGTATTGATATGAAATTTTCTGAGATTGTTTTCTGTAATATGCTTGATGTTTTCCACTAAAAACTAAGGTCAATTTTAAAATCAAGTATTATTTTTAAGTGCTTAAATATAAACTAAAAGAATTTTTTATGAAAAATTACCAGTTCAGTAACTATGTTCAGTTATATCTCAAAACTATTTTGAAGTACAAGAAATATTTTAGAGCATAACACAGATAACTGTCATAAAAATGTACTCCTACAAGGATTTATATATATTTAGAATATGATTTTGTCTATGGCTGTTAGCGTAAGGCAAATATTTTAGTCATTTTTCTTCAAATTTCTCAGTTTTTTTAAAAAATATTATTTTGAAAGACTAATTTTACAATATTTTCATAGTTTTAAAACATATGCAGTTGAAAAATAACATTAAAAAATATATATAAGTTATTTTTCAAAAAAATGTCTCCGAACACAGTCGGATACCTTAAAGTAATGTATTTTTTATTATATATTTGATGACGGAATTTCATACAAAGTATGAAAATGAATATAAGACTGTTTAAGAGTGACAGAATTTAAACGAAAATGTATCTCCCCAGATCTATAACGAAAATTTATAAAATGAATTAATGGAAAATGTATCCATTATTCACCAATAATGAATGTTTTCATTCATTATTGGTGAATGAGACCTGATTGTTGCCATTCATTCACTAATACTGAATGAAAACTTTAACATGCGATAACGTGTAGATACCGCAATGATCCAAAATCTATTTTCAGAGCATAAATGGTAGTCAGAATATGTATTTGACTTTCAGTCTTTATTATGATACATTTCCAAAGAAATATTTATTTGATAGTTGATAAATTGCTCAAAATATTCTTAAAGGAGTTGTTTATATAGTTTCATTCAAAGGAAATAAGAAAATTCATAATTAAAAATATATCACAGATTTAAAAGTTAATACAATAACGGTAGATTTTCTGAAAACTATCGTAAAATATTCTCATCTTTTTAGTTCGTATGATAAAAGACAAAGGAAAAATATCGGCAAATGTTACTTTTTTCAATCGTCTGTTTCATTGAAATAATTACATCAACCCATTCATCAGTGAATCAAATTGGCAATTAAGAGGAGGGAATGAATGAAAGAATGTGGTCGAAATAAATTTTAAGGGCGCTGCAAGTTGCAAGATAACATGATTTTCAGAATATTGATTTAATAAAACTAAAAAGAAACATTACATTTATAATGCCTATAAAAATCTGATATTAAATCGATCATTCTCAGATTAATATACCAATAAGGCTTGCCAAAGTAATCAATTAATTTTTTATACGATGCTATTGTCCAATCCAATTTCCGACTGTTCTTTTAAGTAAAAATATAAATAAAAATAGCCATGGGTTTCAGAAAACGATCAACCACAAAAAGTCTATCTGTGTGGTCTGAAGTCACACCGGCGGGAATGAAGGAAATAATTCTCCTCCTGCTCCAATGGGCTGGAAGCTGGAAAGCTTATTCGTTTTCCTCTTCGAATTACAAAAGCGCCGTAATCATTCAAAAACGCATATCACAACAAGAAGGATGAATCATAGAAAGACTTATTGAACCGCGATTGAGGGAAATTGCGATCGGGAGGAACAGGAAACGAGGAAGCTGCGAAATGTGATAAAATCATAGCGAGGTGGTGTAAGGTGATCTGCCGTGACCAAAGACCTAATCCCGTAGGTCATGGATTTGCGCGGTGAAGACGCTGCTCCCCTCGACCCGAGTGGGTGTGTTGATGCCTCCCCCCCGTATGGGGAGGGTAGTTCATACATTTGTGAGAGCTTTTAAATTAGCTTTTGATGGCGCCATCTGTTGACAGTATATAGAACTAAAAACTAAAACCTTGCAAAAGCAAAAATACATTAAAAGATATGAAATTAAAATTAAAAAAACCACTTTAGGCACATTTAATTAAAAATGACTGAATCACACCTTTTTGACAGTAGTATTCATCACTGGTATTTGTGATTTTTCGATATTGCGTAGAGATGTATAATCCACGATTTTTTGAGTAACAAATATTTTTGCTATTGCTATTTTTAAATGTCTATTCCAAATAACTGTTATTTCAATCACACCTTTAATTTTCTAAAAAATCTTATTAAATATAAGTAAAGTGTTCTAAAAAATTTAAATAAAAAATTATTATTTCTTTTTAATATACGCGTTCTATATAGTTTTAATGTTTAGTTCTTTATAGTGTCAACAGATGGCGCCAGCAAAAATTCTTTTGAAGTGGGTGTTTGGAACATCTTTGTGTGGGTCACAATAGTAATCAATCACTGCACTGAATCTGAACTCACAGTTCTGGTCTTTTACAACATCCATATTGCTACTTCACAGTTTATAACCTTCCTATTGCTACTTCACAGTTTATAACCTTCCTATTGCTACTTCACAGTTTCTGACACTTTGTAGTGAAGAGCCACAGCTAAGCAATTCGATAATACCAGGATCAAAACCGCTTCCGATGCTATGTTATGTGAATGTAATTCAAAGTACTTGATTTTTGAGTTTCATGGAAATAGTTTTTTTAATGGATTCTTCTGCAATGAATATATTTTTGTTTGTAACACATGGTATATATACTTTTTAAAAAAATTACTGATAGCGTAACGTGCTATGTGCTCTCTGTTTATTTTGGAATTAATTATGTAGCTTGCGAGATCAAAGATATTTTTAATTGGCGATCCTTCTTTTTTTTCTTTTTGCCGATTAATATATTATTATTCAGATTTAAAGCGATGGAATGAACAAATAACTGTTAGTTAAAAAAACACCAAAGATTCTTTTTTTATTCAAGTGTATATATACATTAAAATTTTTTGCAAACTAATAGTCTGATCAACGAAACATACTGCAATCAGTAACTTTTTAAGTATTTAGCTATTTAGACACTCTTGGCTTGAGTTTGGAATGCAAACTTATGTTTATTTTGCGGAAAGTATATACTTTTAAAGTGATGTGCAGTTGAATTTCCATGCTTATAATAGGTTCATAAAGACTTGCCATTGCAATTGTAGATTTCCACGTCGTTGTTATAAAATTAGACAATTCCCATGTTATAATAGTGCTAGTAGTTGATAACTGTATGTTTTGCATATGCTATTTTAATGAAAGAAACTTTAGGAGAAACCATAGATTATTGTACATTATTATACCTATATTATATGAGTCAGCTTTGGCAGATGTATAAATTGTGTGCAATATTATATTGTAAGTAAGAATTGCTTCACAACTGAAGTATTTCAAATATAACTGCATTTATGTTTTTATATAACTGCAAGTAAAAATTGTCTGGTTTTCCCAAAAAAACTAAACAGAACGAAGATCTTCGTTCTGAAAATATGCAACTGAACTAAACTCTCGAGAGTTTAGTTCAGTTGCATATTTTTTTCTTCTCCTATATATACTTGTTTTGTAAACTGCACTTGCTTGGAAGAAAAAAAATTGTTTTAGAATCTATTTCCACTGAGTAGCATGCAATAGAAAGATCAGAATTGCTTTCATTATTTGAAATTGAGTTGATAATAAGGATGAGTTGGTAATTATACTAGTATACTAAGAATGAAAAATTTAGTTACCAGGAGACAACATAAGTATTCCCTGTGTATAAATGTTTTGCTTGATAAATACTTTTTAAATGAAAATATTTGCATTTTTGAATAACTTATTTCTACTATAAAAATAGATGGTGTGTATTTATTTTATATTGTTCAGCTTGCTTTGGTTTAGAAACTCAGAGATTAGGTATGTAGAAAGAAGAAAACATTATTTAAATCAAGCTAAAAAGAATATCTGTTCATTTGTAAGGCATTTTTCTAATTGCCTTACATTTGTAATAGATTTTCTTGAAATAGCTAGATGTATCTCTGTATAATTTTTTCATATTACTATATTTCAATCAGCTAATAGTATTTTTTTCTGAATAACTTCTTTAAATGTTTCATAATTATTGATCTTTTCTATATGTATGCTTGCTTTACCAAATTATATTGAAGTTGCTTACCAAAGAAAATTTAAATGTAATAATTGGCTTTTTAAAAAAGGATATTAAAGAAATTGAAGTTAACTATATTAAAATATTGGCTTCATCTGGAAATTTCACAACTGTGTTTTCTAATCATTATGCTTTTATTATTTATATTTTTATCCAAAATATCTATATTTAATTCTATATATATGATAAAAATTCGGGATATTTTATTTCATCATACAAATTTATGAACCTGCTATTTTAAAGAAGCAGAATGAAATTTGGAATTCCCAGATTTCTATACATTTTTTCTAACACTAAGTTTTAGGAAAAGGAAAAATAATGTAAAATGAAAATTTAAATTTTATTTTTCAAATTTAAGTTCAATCTTCTTTTCTAATTAATTGCCATTGAAGTCTTTAAAAGTTCATTAAGCTATTGAAATTATTATTTTTGTTTTAATGGATCTTTTTTTCATAGTAGAGCAATTTTACAACTAGAAATTTCATTTGTATGCTTTGCTAAGTAGTAAAATATGCTGTTTTCCATTTAACTGTGTTTTTTGTGTTTATTTTCAACATTATACCTATATATGCATATACATGCAATAATGGTGAGTACATGCTACAAAATTCTTCATTTACAAAGCATCAACATTGCTTGAGAATCATTTCTCCAAATATCTTTTTCATGAAACCCGTGGTAAACTGCTAATCAGCTAGATATTTTAACATAACATATTAAGTATTTATTCATCTGTTTACTCAATCTTAACTTGAGTTAAGAATGTGAACATGTGTTCCTTTTACGGATTGTATTATTTGCTTTTAAAAGTGATGAACAGTTAAATTTCTATGCATTGGCAAATAATATATATTGATAATTTATAAGGAGTATTTTTAAGACATTGTGGGTATAGATTTTCAAGTCTATTTGTTAAAATATAAAGTAAGGTATTTCTTGCATCGTAAAACTAAAGCAATCCAGCATTTTATAAAAATTTCCGTTTTTAAATTGACATAACAGTTTTCACAGCGAATACCCGTATAGTATTTATAAAAAATAATTGACCATGAGTCAGTAAAACTAAATATCTTTACTAATGAAAATGTAAATCTACAATTAAAGACCGCGTTCACGTAAAAGTATAATTCTATTTCAGTTACTCTGATTCAACTTTATATTTGTTTAGTGCAGTTGCCTCAGACAACTTTTTGAATAATATTTATTATTAACTTTTACATTGAGAAAATCTTCAATAAATAAATATCTGTTAATATTATTTTATTAAATATATTTATTAAATATAATAATATTTAATACTACCATCTGTTGTTCATCATGTCATGTTTTGATAATGATTTGAAATTACCTCTAAACAGTTTGCTTCTAAAAGTAGTTAACTAAATAGATTGCCAGGACAATTAGGATTGTAATATATGGTTATACTTCTTGAAATTATTTATTTCTGTATTTAAAAATGATTAAGTACTTAAATGAAGGCATCTGTTTTCCTATTCTTGGGGGGCGAGGAGATACTTTATCTATAATGACTATTTTACAACAAATGTTTTCATATGTAGTTGGGCATATTATTTATTATAGGATTCATGCAAAATAATTGTCCTTAAATTGATCATGGATAAAGCTTAATATCCTTACTAATGAAAAGAATAATTTCCTTAAGATATTTACCATTAAAAAATTGGTATTCATGTAAAGTGTAATTCTATTTCAGTTATTTTTATACAACTTTATATTTGTTTACTTCAGTTGCCTCAGAAAACTTTTAACTGAAAAAATGAGGAAATGTTCAATACTTGAATATCTGTTTATATTATTTTATTAAATACTACCATCTGTACATCTCTTTCTCATCAAGTCATGTTTTGATTATGATTTGAAATTACTTCTAAATAGTTTGCTTCTAAAAGTAAACTAAATAGTTTGCCAGAGCAATAATGATTACTAGAGGTCGACCAGCGGTCGAAATTTGACCGCAATTCATTAAATTTTTAAGTTTGAACGTTGTTGTGGTTGGTATCAAGCGTATTTATTTCTCATCGATACACCAAAATTTTATACAAAATAAAAGACGTAGAATTTTTTACAGGTAAATATTGAGGAAACTGAATCGTAGAACACAGGAGAATCAAAGTTACAGTTATTTCTTCTTTCAGTTGTTAAATAAAGCATCTCGCGCCGTCAGTTATTATCCTCGAACCGGACAAACGTTATTGAGGTTTTTTTGTCAAAACGTATACCTCTATAATCATTGCATATAATTTTTTTGAATTTTGTTCTATTACGAATGAATTTTGAATTTTATTCTATTGCTGCTACACAATTTTCTTTTTACAACAGACGTATATTGAGCAATCTATATATTGATATCTATTTGACAAAATGCACAATATTTATACAATGTATGTACAAAGTAAACAATGCATGTTTTATTTCATTTAGTTTAATGTATTTGTAATACATATTATATATAAATTCTTTAGCGATAATCTCTACTCTGTGCGACTGTTTGACCACAGACTAAAATGCGTTTGACATTGACAGATTTAAATTATCCGCATTTTGTATTTCACTCAGAAGAGTTTTTTTATAAATTATCTAAATGAACTCCCTCTTGGAGTGGATTTCACTGCAGGGGGATTAAATCAATTACAAATCATTCACTCCAAATTCACTCCGCTAATTTTTTATAGTGTATGAACGTAAACAATGAATGTTTTATTTTATTTAATTTAATGTATTTGTAACACATATTATACATAAATCTTATCTTTCTGCACTCCTTCTCCATATGAACTTTAACTAAGCCAAATCTCGCACTCCTCCGTGCTCGCAATGTGCTTAAAAAGGGGGTACAAAGTTTTTTCTTCACGTATTAATATACAGATGATATATGGTTATATTTTTGAAATTATTTACTTCTGTATTTAAAAATGATTAGGTACTTAATTGAAGACTCGTCTGTTTTTCTATTCTTCAAGGGGAAGAAGTAATTTATCTATAAAGATTATTTTCTAACAAATGTTTTCATATGTAGTTGGGCATAGTATTTATTATAGGATTTGTGCAAAATAATTGACCTTAAATTGATCATGGATAAAGCTTTAATATCCTTAGTAATGAAATTGATAATCTCCTTAAAAAATATACAATTAAAAATTGCATGAATGAAAAAGTGTAATTCTATTTCAGTCATTTTTATACAACTTGATATTAACAACTTATATTTGTTTAGTGCAGTTGCCTCGGACAACTTTTAACTCGAGAAAATATTCAAAAATTGAATATTTGTTCATATTATTTTATTAAATATTATAATTACTACCATCTGCTGTTCAGCCTGTCATGTTTTGATAATGATTTAAAATTACTTCTACAAGTAGTTAACTAAATAGTTTGCCAGAGAAATTAGGATTATGATATGGTTATACTACTTGAAATATTTATTTCTGAATTTAAAAATGATTAAGTACTTAAATGAAGACTCATCTGTCTTTCTATTCTTGGGGGGAGGAGATAATTTATCTGTAATGATTATTTTTCAACAAATGTTTTCATATATAATTGGGCATATTATTTATTATAGGATTTATGCAAAATAATTGACCTTAATTGATCATAGATAAAGCTTAATATCCTTACTAATGAAAATGATAATTTCCTTAAGAAATTTACCATTTAAAAATTGGCATTCATGTAAAGTGTAATTCTATTTCAGTTAATGTTATACAACTTTTTATTTGTTTAATGCAGTTGACTCAGGCAACTTTTAACTGAAAAAATGTTCAATAAATGGATATCCCTAGATAGCAATTTTAGTTTGCAGCAAGTTTGCAACAAATTTGTCATGACAAGAGTGCAAGCTTGCCACAAGTTTGACATGACAAGAGTGCAAGCTTGCAGCAAATTTGAAACAAGTTAACAAAAGCTTCGAAGTCACCATGGAACGAACTTACAGCAAGCTTGCCACAAACTTGTCGTGCAAACTCATTACAAATTATAGCAAAAACAGAGCACGAACAAACCCCGGGATAAAACTCGCGAGCTCCCGGTTTCGAAGCGGAGACGCTAACCATTGAGCCAGCTCAACTCCGAGAGAAGATAGATTTCGATAATACATCTTTCGATTCGATTCGTATACGATTTGTTTTAAACTCTTTTCTTGATTTCATTAATTTTTTGAGTTGAGAATATGATTTGAGGTCAAAGAGAGAGCGATTTTCGCTAATAACTACGTTTTGCTAGTAGAATAAATTATGAAATTAGGATTCCAAAGTAATTACTTTAAAAAGGGGACAGAACCCAGATAGCAATTTCAGTTTGCAGCAGACTTGCAAGCTTTCTGTAAATTTGTCACGACAAGTGTGCAAGTGTGAAGCAAGCTTGCAGCAAGTTAACGCAAGCCTCGAAGTCACCATAGGACGAACTTGCATTGCAAACTCATTGCAAATTATAGCAAAAACAGAGTACGAACACAACCCAGGATAGGACTCGCGACCTAGCGCTCGGGCAGCGGGTGCTCTAACCAATCGGCCAGTTAAACTCTGAGAGGAGAAGATAGATTTCGCTAATACATCGTTCGATTCGATTCGTATACGATTTATTTTAAACTATTTTCTTGATTTCGTTAATTTTTTGAGTTGCGAATATGATTTGAAGTCAAAGAGAGAGCGATTTTCGCTAATAACTACGTTCTGTTAGTAGAATAAATTATGAAATTAGAGTTCAAAAGTAATTACTTTAAAATGGGACAAAATGTATAAGTTTATTTTTCAACAAACATTGACTGTTTTTTTCGGTTTAATTTTGTTTATAAACGCTAAAATTTTAACATTAAGAATAAGGCGATATAGTTTTCTTTAAAGTAAAAACTTTTAGTAAAATGAAGGAAAATGTTTCCAAATTTTTTTTTATAAAAAAAGTTTTTTTTTTTACAAATTATCATTGATTTATTGAATTAATAAAAAGAAGGACGGTCTAGGAGATGCTATTATGGAGAAATATTCTCCATTTTACTGAATAATCAGTTATATAGGATGATAATAGTCTAAGGATTGCTATTCCTAAAAGTTCATAGCAAGATGATTATAATTTTGAAGGATGCACGCAGATTAAACTTAACAAACTTTATTCACACAAAAACACACAACACTCATTCGTTCGAAAACGCTCCGCTCCAAGAGAGATCTCGTGACGTACTGCTTGCCGGCGCCAATTCTCTCCCTCGCTCCTCAATAGCCCGCGCATGCGCAGAGAGACAGAGTTCTCCGCGTGCAAGCTGAGTGGAGAGATAGCGTTGCCACAGAGTATCCCCCCAGTGAGCGAGCGAACGATATTACAGAAAAAGAAAACAAAATACATTGAAACGAATTTACATATTGGTCCATCAACTGAAAACATGGAAATTTTACAGAGAAAGAAAACAAAATACATTGAAACGAATATACAGTCAAATGTCAATTTTAGATCAACAATTAAAGTAGAATTTTCACAAAGGATTCACCGAAATTTTGCATTTTACCCTTGGAAAGTAACATGTTGTACTCACTGTCGAACCAAAACAAATGAAAAGAGAAAAAAAAATTATGTTAAAAAATATTACGTTATGAATTGTGCTAGGTTTTTTGGGAATCTGACCTGTCTACCCGATCTAGTCTTTGAAAAAGTTTTTTCAGTGGAAATAGAACCAGGTTTGTCAGATTGTTTATTGGGATTGTTTTCTGGGACAGTCTGTTTTCCAGGAAGTTGTTGCAAGTCAGTTCTTGAAGAAGTATTGTTGTTGTCGTTCAAAATGAAAGCTGGCTTAATGCGGTCGATAGATACCGCTTTCTTTTTACCATTTATTAGGATTGTAAAAACTTTGTCGCTACGGTTGATAACGTGGTGAGGACCAGTGTAGGGCTGTGAAAGTGGTGGTTGAACACTATCCACTCTCAGGAACACATGTGAACAGCTTTTTAATGTCGTAGGCAGAAAAACAGAACTTTTGCAATGATTTGATGTTGGAACTGGTTGCAAGGATATCATTTTCTCACGAAGCATAGAGACATATGTTGGGTCACATTTTGTTGAGAACTTGGTGGATGAGAAAAGGTCAGATGGCAGGCGAAGGGTTGTACCATACACCAATTCAGCGCAGGTAGCTTGAATATCATCTTTAACAGCTGATCGCATGCCAAGAAGAACTATTGGGATGATGTCGCTCCACTTTGAATTCTCATGAGCTTTTATGGCACTCTTGAGATGGCGATGCATTCTCTCGACAAGCCCATTGGCCTTCGGATGGTAAGCACAGCAGTGGATTCGATTGGTTCCCATGAGGTCACTGAGTTCTTTGAAAAGAGAAGATTCAAAATTTCTTCCCTGATCTGTTGTGATGATGACAGGGCAACCAAAACGTGATATCCAACCTGACAAAAGAGCTCGACATATGGTTTCAGCAGTCATGTCGGCTGTAGGGATGACTTCCATCCATCTTGTGAATCGGTCAACTATTGTCAAACAATAAGTATGACCATTAGATGGTGGAAAGGGACCAATGAAGTCAATATGAATATGAGAAAATCTGGCATCAGGTAATGCAAATGTACCAGCAGGTGCTTTAGTATGGCGATGGATCTTGGATCTTTGACAGGGTTGGCAAGATTTTACCCACATCTTGATATCCCTTTTGATGTCTGGCCACACAAATCGCTGGGTGATCATTCTTGTTGAAGCAGAAATACCAGGATGAGAAAGACCATGAAGATGTTGGAAAACCAACCTGCGGTAATCCTTGGGGATAAAGGGTCGAGGAACTTTGGAGGAAACATCACATGTAAGGGTGATATCTTCTAGAGGAAAATATTGTTTCTTGAGTACCAAAGATGTTGAATTGGATTGCAGGAGATGTTTCAGCTCATCATCTTTCGACTGAGCTGAGGCAATGTCCTTGTAGTCGAGACAGCTGGCTTGTGAGATTGAGTCAATTTCAATCCGTGATAAGGCATCAGCTACAAAATTTTGTGTTCCAGGAACATGTCGTATGTCTGTTGAAAATTGGGATATGAAATCCAAGTGCCTGAGTTGACGTGGGCTACATTTGTCAGCCTTCTGTTGAAAGGCATAAATAAGAGGCTTTTGATCAGTGAAAATCACAAAATCTCTTCCTTCCAACATGTGGCGAAATCTTTTGATCATGGTATAGATGGCTAAAAGCTCTCTATCGTATGTGGACAATTTCTTTTGAGAAGAAGTCAACTTCATGGATAAGAAAGCGAGTGGCTGCCAGAGATCATCACTGTACTGTGTCAGTGCACCACCAACAGCAAAATCTGAAGCGTCGACCCAAATGCTAAGAGGTGCATTAGGTATCGGATGATGTAACAAAGTAGCCTGTGCGAGGGCTTCCTTAACTTGTTCAAAGGCTGTGGTAGCTTCGTCTGTCCATGAAAGTTCTTCTTCTGGTTTGGTCTTGACTCTTTGTCTGGAACGTTTTTTATTCTTGATACCTTCCAGGAATTTTACTAAAGGAGCAAGTATGTGTGCAGCTTGTCTGATGAATCTTCGGTAATAATTCAGCATGCCAAGGAAACGACGTAGTTGAGTGATAGTTGAGGGCCGTGGAAATTTCAAAATAGCATCCACTCTGTCGGGCAATGGCTTGATTCCAGAACTGCAGACTTGAAATCCCAAAAATTCTAGTGTGGGCACTCCAAACGTACACTTAGAAGGATTTATTGATAACCCATATTGATTTAAACGCTCGAAAAGTAATCGTAGGTGCTGTAAGTGATCTTCCTCTGATGAAGAGGCAACCAAAATATCATCGATGAAAGCGTAAACAAAATTTAAACCTCTTAGAACCTCATCAACAAAACGTTGAAAAGTGGAGGCAGCGTTGCAAAGGCCAAATTGCATCCTAGTACTCTCATATAACCCAAATGGGGTCGTTATAGCAGTTTTATGGATGTCATCTTCATGAATAGGAATTTGATGGTATGCCTTAACTAAATCTACATGAGAAAAAATTGTTTTACCATGCAATTCTGAGGTGAAGTCTAAAATATTGGGAATAGAATATTTATCCTTTTTCGTCTGCGCGTTTAATGCTCTATAATCCCCCACTGGCCTCCAGTCCTTGCTGTCCTTTTTAGGAACAATATGAAGAGGTGAAGCGTAATTGCTTTTGGAGGGACGGATATGGCCTAAGTCTAGCATGTGTTGGAATTCAGATTTGGCTATTTTTACACGATCGGGGGCTAACCTTCTGGGTTTCGAAAAAATTGGGGGACCAGAGGTTTCAATGAAATGCTTCACATTATGTTTAATTTCTTGGGAAAAAGAAGGAGGTTTTACAATTTCAGGAAATTCCCTCAAAACATCATGATAAATACTTTCATCAGAAATAAGTTTTATGGAGTGAATTTCAGATGAAATGAGCTTGCATGGTGCACTTAAGTTAGTTGCATTATCAATTAATTTTCTATTGCGTAAATCAGGAGAAATATTAAAATAATACAAGAAATCAGCTCCTATGATGGGTACAGAAACAGATGCAATTAAAAATGGCCAACGAAATACTCTTCGCAAATTTAAATCAAGGGTTAAAAGCTTCCTACCGTATACATTGATTGGAGAAGTGTTGGCTGCTGAAAGTTGTTGGATGCTGTTCCCTCGTTTTCTCTCGGCTGTAGATGCTGGAAGAACGCTGACATCAGATCCTGTATCAATCAGGAATGAGGTGTTCGTTGACTTGTCCTTGATAAATAAGCGACGTGATGCAAAATTTTGCGAGAAGGTAGTCGCATTTACTTCCCGCTGGATCCGTTTTTTGAGTAAGTGCAAGGAGGACTACACTTTCGGGCCTTGTCCTGAAATTGCTGGTGGTACCAGCACACGCCTTCCTCTCGGGGACGGGAAAAGGAACGCTTGCGTGAACGGGAACGGGTTCTGACTTCCCCTCTGTTGCGCTGCAGCTGTAGTTCGTCGATCCGCTTATTCAGTCTCTGGATCTCCTGTAGGATCCGATCTTCACTGGACGAAGATATAGCGTGCGTGGACAGAGGTGCAGTTGTTGGGTTTACCTCCAGGATTCGGTCGGCGACTTCCGCTGCTTTCTCCACGGTGATTGGCGTAATCGACGCAAGGATCGTCTGCACTGATGTTGGAAGTTGCTGCAGGAAAAGCTCCAGCATCAGCTCCTTCGGGACGTTGTGTGACGCTGCTCGTCGATTCATGATGCGTAGTAGCTCCGACGGTTTCCGATCGCCCAATTCCTCTCCGGAAAGGAGTTTCCGTATCTCTTGCTGCGATGACTCGCCCGATCTTTGGATCAATTGTGTCTTTATCTGGGTGTAAGGATCCACTGTATCTGGGTTGATGATAACGTCACGCACTATAGCGGCTGCTTCTGGCGGTAGGTTGGAAACAATATAGTTGAATTTTGTGACGCTGTCTGTCACTGCTTTCGGTACTCCAAGTCCAAAAGTTCTATCGCACATGGCGAACCAAAGATGGGGATCGCCAAAATTATACGGCGGAATCCTCACCGCGCTAATTTCCGTCATGCTAACGGCGTTCGTTGGGCAAGTGCTGGGAGAAAAATTCGAGTTCACTGCTGCATCAAAAGGCGAAGAAAAAATAAAGTTATTTCAGTCATGTCCATCATCAATCACGTCCGGGTCACCATTATGGAGAAATATTCTCCATTTTACTGAATAATCAGTTATATAGG
>BGPR01025110.1:0-22598 GCA_013235015.1 Araneus ventricosus | reverse complement strand
GTGTGAACTAGCAGACTTCTGACTGACTTGCATAAATTTGAGATGTATATGTGTTTCATTCTGTCACTTTCACGGTATTGGTTAGAAATAAGTGTAACTAGCAGACTTCTGACTGACTTGCATATAAATTTGAGATGTATAGTGTTTCATTCTGTCACTTTCTGAGGTGTAATGTAGTTAAGAAATAAGTGTGAACAGACTTCTGACTGACTTGCATATAAATTTGAGATGTATAGTGTTTCATTCTGTCACTTTCTGAGGTGTAATGTAGTTAGAAATAAGTGTGAACTAGCAGACTTCTGACTGACTTGCATATAAATTTGAGATGTATAGTGTTTCATTCTGTCACTTTCTGAGGTGTAATGTAGTTAGAAATAAGTGTGAACTAGCAGACTTCTGACTGACTTGCATATAAATTTAAGATGTATAGTGTTTGATTCTGCCACTTTTTGAGGTGTAATGTAGTTAGAAATAAGTTCGATCTTGAATATGCGTGACACATACAGCGCATATCCCGTCATCGCCTTGTTGCAAGACAGTACTGTCGGTTTTTTTTCAATTTTCTCGCCTATTCCTAAAATTGTGATAGTGAGTTGCTTTCCTTCTGGAAACCGAAGCTTGGTAGCATATTTACGGATCCTACATAGTAGGGAATGAGGTCGCTTCTTATTGGCTCTTAAAGTCACGTGATTTGGCTTGCTTCGAAATGACGTCGTGAAACTAAACGTGTACTTACCAATGCTGAAGGTTCGTCTCTATTTGTTTTTATTCAGAAAGTATACTTCATTTGCTTGAAAACATCAAATAATCATAATCAGAAGGTTTTTTTTTATTTCTCCATGATGCGATAGGCGGAAGACAAAATAATGATTAAAATCCCCCTAAACATACTGCTATGGCATCATTTCAAATAAGAAGTCACGTGACGCTGAGAGCCAATGAGAAGCGACCTCATTCCTACTATGTGGATCCGTAAATATGCAGCTGGGCTTGAGGGCAAATTAAAAACCGGACAGTCGCGTTCAAAACGGGATGAACGGTCACATTATCTTTGCATTTATTCTAAATTCCTTTATTGTAGATATATTTGTTGAGTCAATTGATCTATTTGTATCAAGATTTAATTTTTGGCGTGTTTTCTAAGTTTTTAATGAAATTAGTACATTAGTGATTTCTAGGGTTGCCATAACTGCCAAGCATTGACACGGACGTTAAAGTGCTAAATAAATAAAACATGAAAAAAGTAACGGTTTTATTTTAATAATAATTTTCTAATTTTTCTAACGGGCCAAAATCAATAAAGTTTAAGCAATCTAATAAAATGAACACGTAGAATAATAAAAATGATGCGAGCTCATCCTTCTTAGCCGCGTTATATTTTAAAGTTGGCATGCTTTACTTAATCACATCATTTTATTCTTTCACGTAATTATGAAATTGGGTGCAAGTCATTTTAAAATTATAATGACGCAGAGTGTAGGCAAGAAAACAGGACGAATAGTAAGGGCCGTATGGCAGCCTAGTGTTTTCGTAATTAAGAGAATTTGTGATTTTAGTGTTTGAGTTCTTGAAAGATTAATTTTCATCGATATAATTAATTCGTTTTTAATGATTGAGATTGAGTTTCATATTTATTGAATATTCTTCATATCTTCCTACATTTTTTAACACATTTATAAATAACTTCTTATCAATAAACATCTTTTTTATGAACTCGGATTATGTCATCCCTTTATGTCCTCTCCCCAGCAACGAGAGATTATACCAGGGCCGCTTTATTAACCAGTGAGCAAATTATGCTCAGTCCCTATTAAACATGATCAATCTTATGAATCTGGCCATCAGAAAATGGACTAATGCAGCAAAGACAGCCGGTGTTGTCCTATCCTGATCATCAATGTAGCTGCGCATGATACGTCCTTTGAGAAAATCTGCTCTCGGAACTATGAGTACTTCATTTAGCTGTCTATTGCATTTGCTTTTTTTGTTACATTTTTTAAAATGTCAGAATCAGGAAAGAACAGCAAGAGCAGATGAAAGACTTAATGAAATTGTTTGGAAACAAGATTAATACTGAAGATTTCCAGGCTTGAGTGGATTCCTGATATATAATTGTGTGAATTATTAATTTTGACAAAATTATTAAAATGTAAGAAATAAATTGTAAACAAATGCAATTTGAGTCACTGAAAAGCTAATTTTTGAACTTTAAATTAATTTCATTTTATTAAGTTAATAATAATATACCGTTTCATGTTTAATCAATATTCATATCCTTACTTAGTTGTTTGTTTTTATACATACCTTATTTGCTACTAGATTGCAAAAAACGATTATTTTGAAAACAAATAGTTCACCATCCACTGAACTAGAGTAAACAAGTAATGATAATTATAAAGAGAAAAAAAAAAAATTTAAATTCACAATATTTATAAAAGTAATTAGCTTTAACTAATAAAATAGTATAGACCAGAGGTTCCACAACCTATGGGTCGCGGCCCTCTTGTGAGCCTCGGATAGCGTATTAATGGGCGCGAACTGCTGGATAGAGACAGAAGTCAGAGGAACTTCAAGAGTCTTCACTTGTTTCTTGCTTTATAAATCAATATATTTTTATTCCTTTTACAGTAAGCTTCACTAATTACTGGCATACACTGTAAAAAAAAAATCCCGTAAAATTTACGGTTTTAAACCGGCAGCTGGGTTGGTTGTGCAAAACCGTAAAGTTACGAAAGTAAATCCATATAGGCACACGGTTTTTTTTACCGTATGAGATCAAAGTTTTCTCGTTAAGAATTAAATCATCGAAGTAAGTGACGTCATCCAACTGAGGTTGTGTTGTTTTTCTATTCCTTCGAGTTGAGTTGAAACGTGCTGATGTATTATCAATTAGAATATTAATTTAATCAAGGCTTTTGTATTAATTTCAATTAATCTAATTTTATGAACTTACTTGGACGATTTCGATGCAAGATGGTGACAAAACTTCGAACTCCTCCAGCCGGGGATCGAAACCACGTTCATAGAAACAAAGGCAGGTCGCTCTAACCATTAGACCATCGGAGACTTCATAAATTGAAGTAAAAAATAATCTATTTGAGTTTTAAAGTCAGTATAGCTCTATGGCGCCACCTGGTAGTGTAAAATCAACTATTGCCAGAACACGTGTTTTTAAGGTTAGCTTTCATGAGTGACAACAGGTTATGCAACAGCAAATACGGCTTATTTCTAACTACATTACACCTCAGAAAGTGACAGAATGAAACACTGGTCGTCGGGTAGAATTTTTCAAACACATCCATAGCCATCATATGAACATGCGAACTTTTGTAGAATTATTGAATACTTAGCCGCCTCCGGCGTCCAGCTGTTTGCCCGTAATGTTAATAGCCAGTGGATATACTTGCAACTTGATGGAATAAATTGGCGGTTGTAGAGGCTGAGGGGTTCAGCTAAAGTCTTATTTTTCTATATATAGTCGGACCTCTACTTAACGAACCTCTATTTTCGAATTTCTCTATTTTGCGAACTTTTCCTTAGAACCAAGAACATTTTGCGAATTTCTTCGTAAAATAACCTCCAAATAGCGAAGTACATTCTCTATTTAACGAACTTTTTCTTGTGATCCAATATTTTTTTCACCCTGTTTTTCAAAATATTTCTGAACATTTCAAACTTACTCTTTCTTTTAACACATTTTATGGTGACCTTGAAATGGTTTTACCAGTCGCCTAACTCACCGAGAGCAGTAAAATCGCTGTCATTCTTTGCATTTCATCCAGGAGGTGCAACCTTTATCCCCCCACCCCACTGTCCACTTCACTAGAAAAACTTTCAATATCCCCTTTCACCCTCAATAGAGCAGTCCCGTGTCCTTGAACTAGTCTCCCGTTTTCTAGATTGTTGATAATAGTCGTGCTGGTAATTTCGGTTCTTGTAGCTGGAAAATGTCAAAGCAAAAGTGCTTGAGCATCAAAGAAAAAAATTTAATTCTTCATGAGGCTTAATTTTACTTAAAGGAAAATCCTTATTATTTTAATTGATACAGTCACACAAATTACACATATTAGCACAGATTGTGGAAAGTAATGTTTGATAGAGGAAAATCCTTAGAGGAATAGAGGAAAATCCTTATTATTTTAATTGATACACTCACACAAATTACACATATTAGCACAGATTGTGGAAGGGACTTTCATGCAGATGGCTTGGGTCTCATGTTCCTGAGAGGTCGCGGTGGCCTCATAGTAAGGCCGCGACCTCGGAGGAGGAGGGTTCCAGGTTCGAAACCCGATTCCACCGAAGAACCGCCGTGTAAGCGGTTCTGGTGCACGTTAAATCCGTCGGGACCAAATACCCTCTCGCTTGTGTGGTACGGAAGTTTGGATAGGGTGTGCCAGCTCCGGTGTAGTCCTCGTCATCTGACCTAACGCCACCTTCAACCCCCTGTACCTATGACTACTAGAGTCACCTCATCTGTTTTAAATGGGCACAAGATGGATAAAGCGCGAACAACATCTCATCTGACCTAACGCCACCTTGAACCCCCAGTAACTATGACTACTAGAGTCACCTCATCTGTTTTAAATGGGCACAAGATGGATAAAGCGCGAACAACATATCATCTGGCATAACGACACCTTGAATCCCCTGTACCTATGACTTACTCGCTTCTCAACCGTTAAATTTAACTATAAATGGAAAATAATAGGTTTAGGATAGGGCTAATGGTACCTACTCCTTTTATAATGTATATAGCAGCCTTATGAAATTTCGTTTCAGAATAGGAATTATTAGAGATAAAGTTTGGGAAAATTCCTTTACTCACAGAGATAAGAATTTTTTTCAGTTCTGGACGTGTACAGTTTTAGCAAATTAACTCGAAAACTTTCCTCCAATATTCTTGAAGTTTTAATTTATTATTTTCTGTAAGATTGAACAGTATTTTTTGAGTGTATCAAGGTGGCTGTATCTAAGGGGGTTCTCATATGAGAGGGGTGATACCAAAGAAAGGGCGACCCCCCTCGGAATGAAGTAAGTTTTTTTTAAAAAAATTTGTAGATTCTATGTCCAGACAATACACTAAACCCATTCATGATGTTTTTCATCATATTTCAAAAATATTGATGCCTTTCGCAGCAAAGGGTTAAACCGCATTTGAGTCAGGGAATTTTAATTTTTTTCCCCCAGGCATTCGCTTTCTTATCCTATCGCCCGCTCTTGTATATAATCTAGATACTATAGTTTTCGCTAATAATAATTCCACCACCAAGTGATCGAAAGACAGTCAATGAATGTAACAATTCATGCAAATTTTCATCCGTCATGTTGATTTCTTAGCCATCCGATGAAAAACAATTGGCAAAATGCGATGTCTGATTTACTTATCGCTTTTTTGGTTATGCTGCCTATTGTGGTACTAACTACAGGCTGAGGGCTTCTAAGGATGTACTCTTCTCACAATGACAGTTATAATTGATAAAATTAACGAAAATTAAATTAAATATTAATAGAACTTGAATTAAAAATTAATTAAAATTCTTTTGCATTATACAGAAAGGCGCATATGCAGCTGTTTCCGATAGAATACACGAAAACAAAATTAGAACTTCGAAAAATAAGTTAAAAATTATAAAAAATAAGCATTAATAAAACCTTAAAATAAAACACAAAAAAGCAAAATAGAACGAAAAATACAATTAGAATGAAAACAAAATGGAAGAAAATTGTAAAAGAACCAAAATGGCGATTCTCCTCAGAGGCCACACGCCATTATAGCTCTGAAGCAGGACAAAAAATTTTCTGAATAAAGGAACGACCATTAGTCAAAATTATTCCTTTATATGGCCTGAATTTTTGTCCAACCTCTGAAAGTAGGATAAAAGGAAAAAAGAAAAAACATAACAGATACCTGTACAACAGAATCAAAAATGAGACAGAAACCAAAAAGCAAAAAGTCATCCTCTTTCAAAAACAGACACTCTAAATAAGTGAAGCCCAATAACATCAAGAAGCAAGCCCCTAGCTCCATCTATGTAGAAGAATTCGAACTATTCTCCAGAAAAACAGATAATTCTTAAAACTGTTTTTTTCAAATTTATTAACTTTTGGGAAATAACCAGGATATCCGTTATCTTTTAGTATATTTTTTAAATTATCTAAAGCCTTAACAAAAGTATATTGGTTATTACAAATATTTTTAATCCTATTAATTTGAGAAAATATAGAATTTCTTAAAATTTTAAACTGAAGACATGTGTGAAAATTGCAGAGTGTAATAGCTTTGAACTTAAAATCTTTTCGTTTATCATAAAATCCGACAGAGACTCCTGAATTTATAATTTTAATTTCCAGATCCAAAAAATTACATTTGTTCACTTCATTATTAGTTTTATTTAATTTAAGCTCCTCTGGATAGCAGTTAAGAATGGAATTAACATTATCATAATTAAATAATAAAAGGTCATCAATAAAACGGAATCCGAACACAAGTTCATTCTTAATTAATTCTCTCTCAAATGAATGAAGAAATAAATTGGCCAATGCACTGGAGAAGCAACAACCCATAGGAATTCCGAGAACTTGTTTATAGTAGTTAATTCCATTAAATAAATAATTTTCATAAATATTAGCTCTGCAAATTTCTAACCATTTATATTTATCAATTTAATCAGTATTTAGGTACAGATCATATACATTTGAGCAAACTTCAATTAATGTTAATTCCATTCTTAACTGCTATCCAGAGGAGCTTAAATTAAATAAAACTAATAATGAAGTGAACAAATGTAATTTTTTGGATCTGGAAATTAAAATTATAAATTCAGGAGTCTCTGTCGGATTTTATGATAAACGAAAAGATTTTAAGTTCAAAGCTATTACACTCTGCAATTTTCACACATGTCTTCAGTTTAAAATTTTAAGAAATTCTATATTTTCTCAAATTAATAGGATTAAAAATATTTGTAATAACCAATATACTTTTGTTAAGGCTTTAGATAATTTAAAAATTATACTAAAAGATAACGGATAACCTGGTTATTTCCCAAAAGTTAATAAATTTAAAAAAAACAGTTTTAAGAATTATCTGTTTTTCTGGAGAATAGTTCGAATTCTTCTACATAGATGGAGCTAGGGGCTTGCTTCTTGATGTTATTGGGCTTCACTTATTTAGAGTGTCTGTTTTTGAAAGAGGATGACTTTTTGCTTTTTGGTTTCTCTCTCATTTTTGATTCTGTTGTACAGGTATCTGTTATGTTTTTTTCTTTTTCCTTTTATCCTACTTTCAGAGGTTGGACAAAAATTCAGGCCACATAAAGGAATAATTTTGACTAATGGTCGTTCCTTTATTCAGAAAATTTTTTGTCCTGCTTCAGAGCTACAATGGCGTGTGGCCTCTGAGGAGAATCGCCATTTTGGTTCTTTTACAATTTTCTTCCATTTTGCTTTCATTCTAATTGTATTTTTCGTTCTATTTTGCTTTTTTGTGTTTTATTTTAAGGTTTTATTAATGCTTATTTTTTATAATTTTTAACTTATTTTTCGAAGTTCTAATTTTGTTTTCGTGTATTCTATTGGAAACAGCTGCATATGCGCCTTTCTGTATAATACAAAAGAATTTTAATTAATTTTTAATTCAAGTTCTATTAATATTTAATTTAATTTTCGTTAATTTTATCAATTATAAGTTCTAATTTTGTCTTCTCACAATGACATTCATTTGCAGTGGATCCCCTCCCATGCAGATCTCTTCTTTAATGACTTGGCCGATGAATTGGCCAAGGAGGGCTCTGCTGAACCTCTAGACAACAGAGGTCTACTTACCTATAGTGAAATTTTCTCAAAAGTCAGAGCCGATAACAACAGGACCTGGAGGATCCCACCTATTCATGACTGGCACCAACAAAAACATGCTGGGGCTGCCCTAGAGCTGAAGGACTATAGGAAATTGCAGACCACCATAACAAGATTTATTAGCGGACATACTCGCACACTTTCATATGTACAGGGACAAAAGGTTTTTCCTGTGTGCCTCAAGTGCAATACACACCAATCTTTTCCAGACTATCTGCTCTCATGTATGGAGTTGGAGAAGAGGAACCTCTTTGAAAGTCCTGCACTGGTTCGTGATTTTCTGTGGGCGAGCGGACTCCTGGACTTGGTCGAGCTGAGGACTAGAACAAGTGGAATAAGAAATAACAACACAACAACAGGCTGAATGGATGACAAATGAATCAGATGCGGTGGGGAATCCAGGATTCGGGTCTGGGAGAGGCTGAGGTCATAACAACTTTGCATCGTCGTGACGAATGTCAAGCCTCATGGCTTATGAAAATCAAATCACTTGAACTACACAGTCTTTACTCCCCTGGCAATAAGAATCATAAAAAGAACAATACAATACTTTCCATTATTTAATAAGAAACACAATGAAATAAGCAGCCAAAAAATGTTCATAACTGCGTCAACGCACATGTACGAGTGGAATGACTACAAAAGTGGGGAAATTTTCGAGCCTGTCTAGCCAGGAAGAAATGTTGTCCAATTTTTCCTTTCTCGTATACGAAGTATACAAAGAGAAAGTATTGTAATCGTCAAAAAATTCGAACTCGAGATTTTGACGAATCTCCACGTTTTAGACCTCCCTGAGTCCGAAAAACACAATTTTAGAATTATATCTGTCTGTCTGTGAACACGATAACTCAAAAACTATTAGAGCTACGGGGATGAAATTTTGTATGTGATCTTGACACATAATTTGTAGGTTTCTATCAAATTTTGGACAAAATCCGTCTACGGGAAGTCTGCCTATCTGTCTGTCCGCGGTAATGCGAACACTATAACTCAAAAATTTGAATAGCTAGATGGATAAAATTTGGTGCACGGTTTTATCGTCATGAATGTAAGTCCGTATAAAATTTTGGGCCAAATCCGTCAAAGAGTTGACTGTCTGTCCGTCTGTATAATTTACTATTGAAACCAATCCGTTATCTCGACGCGCATGCCTACTGGAAGCAATCTTTTGCGCACGCGAAAGGAGCGAATTACGTCAGTTTGTCCTTGAGTCGGTAAGAGCGGACATCGGTACTCATCTCTTTGAATTTGATTCTTTACCTAGATGTTTTTCAATCACTATAATGAAAAACCTTCTGATAGTCATTGGATTCTGGGAAACAGTAGGTTCGAATTTTTTTAGCCACGCGGGGGGAGGAGAAACGGCAGCTTTTTGGGGAAGTATACGAGAAAGTTTAGGGGAGAACACTCCCGCTGGTTTAAAAGGGAAATTAAGAACAAACAGTTGTAGTGATTTTAAATAAAATCAAGAATTCTGGTTTAGCTCGGGGTGGGGGGCAGCTGCCACCCCATGGCACCCCCTGGATTCGCCCCTGTGCAGATGTCTGTCATTTCGTCGACTTAACCGCTATTCGGTCGTCTAATTTAATTCCGACAAAAATCTCTCATTTGAACTTCTTACTATAACAACTTCAAGATGTCGCATCTTAACTTAATTTAACTATCAGATTCTTTGATAACATCTTTTGATGCATCTTTTAAATACGTGATGTGTTTTATTTTGCCTTTTTACAACATTTTAGCTTTGTAATCGACCATTTTTTTAATGTTTTTGAAAGGTTTTAATTTCTTTACTCTGTTTTTGGCGCCGTGTTTGAATTTATTTTTATCTTAAGTGTTGCAATTTATTTTTATCTTAAGTGTGTATTTACGTTTTTAAACTTTTAAACTCCTGGTGTGTTTTTAGAAGACTCAGTGCTTGCGTGTTTGACTTTTTCACCCTTGTCTTTTGGAAATGCCCTTTTATTTTTTTTAAAAAAAAATATACGACTTTTAGTATCATCGTGTGTTTTAATATTTTTGTGATTATGTGTTTTCGTTTTTAATTATATATACGTTTCTAAAAGTTTTATGATTTTGTGTATTCTCTGTGTTCAACTTTTTGTTCTCTAGCGCATTTTTCTTTTTATTTACTCGCTGCGGCTTTTGTTCTTTGTGTGTTTGTTGTTTATAGCTCTCTGTAAATTGAGTTTTCTCTGTAGTGTGCTTTTCTTTAAAAAAATAAATAACCAGCTCTCCACACATCCCTTTCGAAACAGTAAAGGTATTTGCCGACGAAGCTCTTAATTTCCCGCCGACGGACGGGAGGACAAGCGGTCAACGAAGAGGGGCAATTGCCCCCCCCTCCCTGTTGGTTTCGTGCCCTTGGTAAAAATAGCGGACGCAACAAAATAGCGAAATACAACACAATCGATGTAAAAACCGCTTAAGCCATTTCTCGAAGGCGGCAGGACGTATAACTCGCAGTTCCCTATTTCTGGAATATTTTAAATGTATATTGAGACAAAAACAAACAAACGGAAAAAAATGAATTTTCATTTTGCAAAATCCGTCAGTGGCGCGGGGCCTTGTGCAGTCGCACCGCCCTGCGGCTGGCCCTAGGTGGTACTGATTGAATAAAAAATAATTCATTTCAACAATTATCATGAAAACGAAACCGTGCGCATGACCGATTCACCGCTTAACTACTGATGACTACTTAACATAGTGTTGCTAATATATTGTTTAACCATATTATTAATATTTTTTCTTAAAAAAACCACAGCCCAGTGAATAGTAGTGACCTGATTTCTTTAATTTACTGCTTTTCCAAAGCTAATTCAGCCCGGTTTTTTTTTTTTTTTTTGGCCTGGTTACTGGATTTTTTAATAAAAAAACGTTATAAACGGGCCAAAAAAAATAACCTGTCGCCTCTAAACGAAAAAACCGGTAGGTTTTCCCCATCCCTATAGTCCAAAACAACTCAAGAATGTTATACAGTGGAAGCTATGGATGGTATTCTTCCGCCGAGTGAAATAGTCCTCCAATTATCATAATGTATTTTAAAAGAAATTGTCATATTTGAACAGAATTTTGCTTTAAATTAGAAAAACCGATATTCTCTGCAATAAAAATCTATTTTCAAAACGCATGTTGTTTAATTTCGTGAATCTTTTTCCCTCACCTTGTGTCTGAAATTACGCGGAACCAAAATGACTTTGGGCATTTGGGGAAAAGGCTTTTTTTTTTTTCTGTTTCTTCGGAGTTGTCATTTGGCGAGTAATCTCTCTTGGTGCTGGAGTGATTATGTTTAATCAGAAAACGTAACAGAATATATTACTGTTAATAAATTTCATTTTTATCATTTCCAAGAGTTAATGTGCCGGATGATGAAAAGTGAACGCTCTCTCTGAAATAGAGCTGCAGGGAACAGGAAAAAGGAGTCACTTGACCCAGTGTAACGGACATGGATATGAAACCGAAATGAAAACAATCTGAAGGCTAAATATTGTGAATGAAGCGAGGGTTTCCATCGATAAACTCGACTTTTAATGAGCCTTATCAGACAGCGTCCGTTTTTGTTGAAGGGTGGAAAATATTACCTCATTTCTCTTTCTGTAAATTGCCATTGGATTAGGCGAGGAATGATGACCTCGGTGTTAATTGGTAACCCCAAAACTACGTGAATCAGTTCGATTGGAATTGCCGTGGTCAGAATTCTCGCAACTCGAAAATAGAGCCCAACTGAAGAACTCACTTGCTTCTGAAGTAATTGTTGCTCATTGATGAGATTCAATCGATGAACGTGCTTACATTTTAAATCATTGATGAAGTTTGGAATGGGTCATGTGGCCTTTGCAGGGGTGGCGCCAGGGGGGGGACCGGGGGGGCAGGGCCCCCCTGTCGGGAAAAAATTTTGTATCTCGTCGGGGGAAATTTTTGTACGGGGTATTCAACTGTAGTACGTAAATAATAATCTGGGGAAAATTTGAGACCAATTTCATTACACTCGTCCCCCCCTTCTGGGAGATTGTGCCCCCCGTCGGGCAAATCGGACCCCCTCGTCGGGCAAACTCTAGCGCCATTCCTGGGCCTTTGGATGTTGAATACTTTCGTGGGTGCACGTTCGTAGGTTGTGAATAATCATTTACGGAAATCTATAGTATTTCCTTATGAAGTTTCGTGAATTGCATACGTGAGAATAATTGAAATGTTTGAATGAAGTTCAGTGGCACATTGGGAATCCGAACAAATAGAGGCGACTCCTCTAACGCAGTCTCTTGTAGCATCATCTTTGCCGCATTTGATGCATCTTGGCTTATAATAGCAGTTTTTGGCTGCGTGTTTGCTGGAACGTTTGTAAAAATTTGGATTTTACTTTCTCGTATACGAAGTATACAAAGAGAAAGTATTGTAATCGTCACAAAGTTCGAACTCGAGATTTTGACGAATCTCCACGTTTTAGACCTCCCTGAGTACGGAAAACACAATTTTGGAATTATGTCTGTCTGTGAACACGATAACTCGAAAACTATTAGAGCTACGGGAATGAAATTTGGTATGTGGTCTTTAAACATAATTTGTAGGTTTCTATCAAATTTTGGACAAAATACGTCTACGGGAAGCCTGTCTCTATGTCCGCGGTCATGTGAACATTATAACTCAAAAACTTGAATAGCTAGATGGAAAAAATTTGATACACAGTTTTATCATCAGGAATGTAGGTCTGTATCAAATTGTAGACCAAATCCGTCATGGGGTTGATGGTCTGTCTGACTGTATAATCGCATAATTGTAAAAATTATATCTCCTAAACCCTTTGGCATAGATAAATAAAAATTGGTATGGCGGTTGCTAACATTAATTATAGATCTATGCCCAAATTTCGTTTCAATCGGTTAAAAAAAGGCGTTCAAATTGAATAATTAATTTTTCTAATCCAATTCTCCATACGCATGAGTACAGGTAGCAATCTCTGTGCACGCGGAAGGATTACGTCACTTTGTCCTTGAGCCGGCAAGAGCGGAACCTAGAAGTGTGTGATAGATGCGTTTTAATCGGTAAACATCTCTTTGAATTTGATCCTTTACCTAAATATTTTACAATCACTATAATGTACAATGAAAAACCTTTTGATAGCCATTGGATCTTGGTTACAGTAGGTTCGAATTTTTTTTATGCACGCGGGGGGAAGGGAAACAGCACCTTTTTTGGGAAGTATACGAGAAAGTTTAGGGGAGAGCACTCCCGCTGGTTTTATGAACGCTTGTATAATTTTATTTTTAAAAAGCAGAAGTGGGTTATATTGTAGATGGTTTGTGCATGTGGGGATCTTTTCATGTCTACTTGGAAAATAGGTCGAAGTGAATTCTCCACACTGGTTTACATTGGTGTTGTGCATGCGCAATGGTGATTCAGTGGTGTACTTCAATTATCACGCAAATTTAGGTAACAATAACTAACTTTATTAAACGACAATAACAAAAGCTTAATTTCCAACCGAGATTGAATCTCGGTTCTTGCCAGTATTATTAGGGCTGGCGTCTCCCTCCCATCCAGAACGTCCTCAATTCCATTAACACCCCCGAGTCCTCAAGTGGGGGTTCAGAGGCCATCTGGTTTTTATTACCAGGGACATTTTTCCCCCTCTTACAAGTAAACAAATTCCCTTTTACTTTCTTGGGCTGCACAGCAGCGCCCTCTATTTCACGCTTTTCAACAGCTGGTGACTTCGAGATTTAACTCTTGCAAGTTCTTTTGCGATGAGATCGGATGGGGTATTTATTAATGTACAGGCCTTTGATGATAAGGCCTTTCATGAGTCTGACAGCCAGGGTTTCAGACCGTACTTAACCGGTTATTTTTTTAAATCCAAAAACCAGGTCGGAAGATAGTCTCGATTTTAGGTTCGACTGGACTAAAATTTATCAACTTATAGAACTTTGAATTTCGTCATCTTAGGCGAATCACCGACAACCGCTTCCTCGAGGCGTCTGTTGGTTGGCTGAAAGAGTCTTTATGAACAGATAAATATTGGCCAATGGATTGATTTCCTGCAGAAACAATACCAATAAAATTTTTTGTCTGTTTTTTGTAGCCAAAAAATATTTATCTTTAGTCGGAAGTTCTGTGGAGTTCGAAAGATTAGTATCTACGCCTGATGTTGTTTCCTATTTGAGGTGTCGACTCACGGATCAACACATTGCTGAAAGAGTTTTATGTGCAGATTAGATGATAAATATTGGCCAATGAATTAATTTCTTGTGAAAACAATGTTAATAAAATTTTGTCTATAATACTTACTTATGGCAATAATTACTCATTTATTATTATTAGATATTGTATTAATTACTTATTTATAATCATTACTTGTTACATTAATTAATTATTGTATTAATACTTACTTATTGTATATTATTATCAAAAAAAAATTCTGCCCACAAACGTCGCTTTTGAAAAAAACAAAACGAAAACCATTTTTTCAAAAACTGGTTAATTTGAGCGGTTTTAACCGCCAGGTTAAACCAGAGGTGAAAAACCGTTTTTTTTTTTTTCTTTTTGGCAGTAACCACCTTCCCTAGTTGTTGGTACCTTTTGTTAACTTGGATAGTAGGAGTTAGAGGGGAGTAGGAGCTGGTGTGTGTTTAGCTGCTTTGTGGATAGGTACGAGTTGAAAGGTATTTTCTTGCTGAGGAGCGGTAGTATGATTATTTGCCCAAATCTATGGTGGGTACTGTTTTTCTCCGGGCAAGGGCCGAGTCTGATAAGTTCACCGTGGAGATGGTCCAGCTTGAGTTCATTCTCTCTGATTTCGATAATCAACTGGATGCAGATTGGGTTATTGAAGCTAATTTCTTAGTAGTTATTTATCAGCTCTGGTCGATTGTAAATTAGCTTTCTCAATGTGGGGATTTCTTCTGCTGCAATGTGAGGCAGGTATTTGCTGTTTTTTCTTCCGTAGTTTTTCTTTGTGCTTCGTTGCCAATATCCATTTAGTTTCCTTTTCTTCTGGTGATTGGGAGGGGCGAATTTAGTCTTTTATTCGCTTATTAGTTAGTATTATATTCGCTTATTGTTCCGATGCTGGTGCTGGGCTGTTATTTAGAAAGTCTTGGGTAGGAGTTGAGGTATCAAGTTTTTCACTAGGGGAGCTGCCGTTGGACGTAAAAAATTTGGAGTTGGTGCGACTTGTGATTTTTGAGCCTGTTTCTTCAATGAAACTGGCAACCGATTTTGAGTCTGAGTCGGGAATCGACCTTTGAAAAATGTTCTCTCAGGAATAGTTCCTGATGTGATAATCCGTGAAAGGAATGTTTCTGCTCTGCTTATCAGCGTCTTGTAATGCATCTTTGAGGAAATCGGATCTTCGGTGTTGGTTACGGTAGCTCACCTGGTCTCTATGCTGTTCTCACACTTAGCATTACATTACATTACACCACCTGAATCCCCGTGTTTACAGCTATTTGGCTTCTTTCCGGTTTGGATGGATGGAGGTGAATTTTATTTTTTTTAGACAGGACGAAAACAAATAATAATGAAACCAGCGGGAGTGTTCTCCCCTAAACTTTCTCGTATACTTCCCCAAAAAGGTGACGTTTCCCCTTCCCCCGCGTGGCTAAAAAAATTCGAACCTACTTTCACCCAGAATCCAATGACTATCAGAAGGTTTTCATTACAGTGATTGAAAAATATCTAGGTAAGGAATCAAATTCAAAGAGATGCGTACCGATTTCCCGCTCTTAACGGCTCAAGGACAAATTGACGTAATTCGCTCCATAGCTTTCGAGCGCACAGAAGATTGCTTCCACTACGCATGCGCGTGGAGATGGAGGATTCTTTTCAAAAGTAAATTATACAGACCGACAGACAGTCAACCCTTTGACGGATTTGGCGCAAAATTTTATACGGACCTACATTCATGATGATAAAACCGTGTACCAAATTTTATCCATCTAGCTCTTCAAGTTTTTGAGTTACAGTGTTCACATGACCGCGAACATACAAACAGACAGACTTCCCGTTGATGGATTTTGTCCAAAATTTGATAGAAACCTACAAATTATGTTTAAAGACCGCATACCAAATTTTATCCCCGTAGCTCTAATAGTTTTCGAGTTATCGTGTTCCCAGACGCATAGACAGACATAATTCCGAAATTGTGTTTTTCGGACTCGGGGAGTTCTAAAACGTGGAGGTTCGTCAAAATCTCGAGTTCGAATTTTTTGACGATTACAATACTTTCTCTTTGTATATTTCGTATACGAGAAAGTAAAAAGAAACATACACTGGACAGAACAACATAGAAAACAAAACAAAATGAAACAAAAACAAGTGGGAGTGGCCTCCCCTAAACTTTCTCGTATACTGCTCAAAAATTTGTCATTTCCCCTCCCCTTGCGTGGATAAAAAAAATCGAACCTACTGTAATCCAGAATGCAACGAATATCAGAAGGTTTTTCATTGCAGATTATAGTGATTGTAAAATATTTAAGTGAAGAATCATATTAAAAGAGATGCCTATGTATTAAAACTTAGCAATATTTATTTTCCATCACACTCCAGGAAGATCCGCTATTATACGAGCGAGCGAAAGCAAAACAGGAGATAAAACACATCAATCACAAACTCCGTCTCAAGGACGTAATCCTCCCGCTTAATACCAGAGATAGCTAAGTAGGCATGCGCGTGGAGATGGTTTTGAAACGAAGGCTTAATAAGTATGCGATTATACAAACCGACAGACAGTCAACCCGTTGACGGATTTGGCCCAAAATTTTATACGGACCTACATTCATGACGATAAAACTGTGTACCAAATTTTATCGATCTGGCTTTTCAAGTTTTTGAGTTATAGCGTTCGCATGACCTCGAACATACAGACAGACAGACTTCCCGTGGACGGATTTTGTCCAAAAGTTGATAGAAACCTACAAATTATGTTTCAAGTTTACATACCAAATTTCATCCCTTTATCTCTAATAGTTTTCGAGTTATCGTGTTCACAGACACACACACAGACAGACATAATTCCAAAATTGTGTTTTTCGGACTCAGGAAGGTCTAAAACGTGGAGATTCGTCAAAATCTCGAGTTCGAATTTTTTGACGATTACAATACTTTCTCTTTGTATACTTCGTATACGAGAAAGTAAAAAGGAGTGGAAAAAAAAGAAGATTCATAAGTAGCCGGAAGTGTGTGTCAGCCTGGGTGGATGCGTGCTCAATGATTATCCTCTACAATGTGCTTGTTCTCATCACGTATGAAGCGCATTAGGAGTCGAAATCGGGTTCTTGACAAGTTATTCGTGAGAATGTTTTTCAACCACCGTAATTTAAGTTGCACTGTAGGAGTTTGGAAATGCCAGGAGAGGGTAAACCGATATTTTGTGGCATAATGCATTGGATCTCCTTTTTCTGCCCGCGAACTAAAAAATGTAAAAAAATTTAAAATTCATGTCAAAAAAGGACAAATTCGAAAAATTAATTAGAGTACTTATTTCCTCGCTTTTTATCATTAGGAAATTTCTATCTTTTATGAAAACGAATTCTACTAGATTACAATATGTACAATACTCTATTACGAAACCAACATTTAAGTGAAAAAAATTCCCAACATCTTCATAAACGGATTTGCAAAGAAGATATTCTGTTCTTACCCATGCAGAAATATATGGTCAAACAATGTACAGTAAAGAGGCGTTTATTCGTTTCTCATTTGTACGTCGATTACATTTATACGTCGTTTCATCACATTCCCGATGCAATCGTATGCATTGTAGTTCATTTCGATTATACGTCTTTTCATTTATTCGTCGTTTTTCGTCAGTCCCTTGAAAGACGTATAAACGGTGCTTTACTCTATATCGACTACGAGTTAACAGAAATGTTCTATAGTATTTTTCAGCTTGATTATAAATAAAAAAAAGTTATGCTATTCTCATAATAAAACACTAATAGTAAAAAATCCATTACATGAATAACATTTTCATAGCCGCAGTGAATTCAATAGCAACAACACAGCCTCTATGACCATTTTTTCTTCTTGATTAGTAGAGCATAATTCTGAATCTGTCCTCTAGAAAACAGAATTAATAAACCCAGAATCAAGGTATCCGGTTTTACCTCAATATCACCTACGGAAATAAAATTTTTGAATAAAGAAACTCACGTTGGGTTAATCCGAAAACAAAACAAATTGTATTTTTACGAGTCCCGCTTCCAAAATGTTAATTATCGCATTATTTTCCCCTTGCTTTTAACAAATATTTTAAAACAATATTTTTTATGATTTGCAACACTACTTTTCATTATTATAAAAATCAAACTAATTTCATTGTGTCATCAAATCGCTTAATCATGTAAACCTTTTTCTATCCTTAAAGCTGTGGTTGACAAAATTTGCTTTCTTTGATACATGAACTCCAACGTAAAATTTCACTTACACAGTTTTAATATTACATACTTTTTTAAATGTTCCTCAACTAAAACCTCATCCAGTGAAGTGGTTTTTACTTTAATTGATAAGTTTTGTGAAGTGAAATATTTTGTTGCACCAACTTCAAACTGATTCTTTTTATGTAATTGGAAAAAATTATTTTAGTTTTACTTTCTAATTACCGATTAATGCTACCTTTTAATTTCGCTATTATTATGCTTCCGGTTCTTTTCTTTCAACCATTCTAAACGGTCGCAGTGGCCTAGCGGTAAGGTCGCAGTTTCGGGGCCGGAGGACTCCAGGCTCGAAACCCGATTCTCCAGAAGATCTGCCGTGTATGGCGCCCATTGCACGCCACGCAGTGGCCAAATGTCCTCCCGCTAGTGTGGTGTGGAAGCTTGGAGAGGGTACCAGCTCAATTTGTTCAAAATGGCAAGGTCCGTCCCAATAGCCCTCGTGTTTCTTCAGAACTGGACGCTAACGTAACTAAACTAAACTTCAGACATTCTAATTATGATGAAATTATAATTTGCCCATGTGAAACATTTAGTCAAAAACACTTAATATTGCAATTATTTCGAATTTATATTTTTGAGTCTTATCAAACAATAAAAGTGAAATTTTAAATAGTGATGCATTTCGAATTTATAACTTAACGAAGTTGAATAACATTTGCAGTAAAGGAAGTATTTATTAATTTTAAATTCTAAGTTTCATGTCAATTTTCTCAGCCATTATAATTTGGGTCTCCTTCGTTTTAGATATTTAGATTAAGAAAACATGAAAATTTGGCTATGCGTCGACATTTAGTTCAAAGCACTTAATATTAAAAAACACTCAATATAAAAAATATTCAAAAGAAGAGCAAAGTTAGAAAAAAAATATTCGTTTTAGCGTTAATTTCAGTTTGCATGAAATTTATATTTTTAAATCTAATCTTACAATATCTTATCAAACGACGACGATCATTTCAAATACATATGCGCTCAGAATTAGTAACTTAACCAACTTAAATATCAATTGCAAAAACGAAAACACTTACTTTCGTTTTGCTTTCTAATTATAGATCTTAAGTTTCATTTTAATTTCACAATCATTATAATTCAGGCCTCTTTGGTGCTAGACATTTTGATTAAGGAAAATTTCA
Organism: Araneus ventricosus; assembly: GCA_013235015.1. Taxonomy (NCBI): domain Eukaryota; kingdom Metazoa; phylum Arthropoda; class Arachnida; order Araneae; family Araneidae; genus Araneus; species Araneus ventricosus. The sequence goes on along the minus strand of BGPR01025110.1, from coordinate 3,184 downwards.
CCGTGCGTAGATATTTAGTTCAAAAGTTTTAATATTAGAATGTTCTATCTCAAAAGCACGCACAGAAACGGACTCAAACCGCGATCGGCTAGTGTGAAAGCTCCCACTCATTTCTTCGGTTTAACACCAAGAGGCGGCCTAATGCATTTTTGCCGTAACGGTTAAACCGTATAATGTGTAACTCGTACCAACTAGAAATCGAATCTCTTTGAATTCTTCGATAAGCAGACAGATTTTGGCCCCCCGCCAGCTGAACCCTGACTGTTCGCGGCGAATAAAAAAACCCGTCTACTTCTGCGAGCATCTGTTCACAAACTGTTCTATTCGGCTTCTGCTCGCACAAGTTGTCAGGTTTTTCAACTTTTTTTTCGGAGCGAAATGTAATACACAGCAAAAGTGGCCAATCCACATGGACATTCGAACCCGAGGCATCCCCCCAGACATTCTCCACGTTTTAGACCTCCCTGAGTCCGAAAAACACAATTTTGGAATTATGTCTGTCTGTGAACACGATAACTCGAAAACTGTTAGAGCTACGGGGATGGATTTGGTATGTGATTACACATCATTTGTAGGTTTCTATCGAACTTTGGACAAAATCCGTCTACGGGAAGTCTGTCTATCTGTCTGTCCGCGGACATGCGAACACTATACCTCAAAAACTTGAATAGCTAGATGGATAAAATTTGGAACACAGTTTTATCATCATGAATGTAGGTCCGTATCAAATTTTGGACCAAATACGTAGAAGGGTTGATGGTCTGTCGGACTGCATAATCGCATACTTGTAAAGACTGTATCTCCTAAACCCTTTGGCTTAGATAAATAAAAATTGGTATGACGGTTGCTAACATTAATTATAGATCTGTGCCCAAATTTCGTTTCAATAGGTTAAAAAAACAAATTGCATAATTAATTTTTCTAATTCGATTCTCCATACGCATGCGTACTGGTAGCAATCTCTGTGCACGCGGAAGGATTACGCCACTTTGCCCTTGAGCCGGCAAGAGTGGAAGTGTAAGAAAGATTCGTTTTATCTCCTGTTTTGTTTTCGCTCGCATCAGCGGATCTTGCTAGAGTGTGATAGAAGATAAATATTGCTAAGTTTAATACATACACATCTCTTTGAATATGATTCTTCACCTAAATATTTTACAATCACTATTAATCTACAATGAAAAACCTCCTGATAGTCATTGCATTCTGGGTTACAGTAGGTTCGAATTTTTTATCCACGCAGGGGGAGGGGAAATGACAAATTTTTTAGAAGTGTACGTGAAAGTTTAGGGGAGGCCACTCCCACTGGTTTCAAATCAAATAATAGCTTCTGTGAGAAGTATTGCCTCGAAATTTCGAATAAAAACACCAAAATGGTCACCAATTTTAGTTAGATTAAAACGGTTATAATTTTGCGTTAGCAGATATCACCTGTGATGAAATCTTATGTTCAAACATCAAAATGCTAGTTAAATGCCCTTGGGGAGGGCAGAGATGCCTCCTCTGGGGCTAGAAATGGTTCGCAGATTCAGTACAATAAGCAGATTTGTAGGCTTTCGATCTACGTCTTTTCATTCGCCCCCCCCCCCCCTAGCAGCTGGCAGGAGGAGACGAGACGGACCGTTGTCCGAGGGCAACGGACGGACACGTGTCAATTTGCGCGCCGGATGTAGATGTACTCCTGCTTTTTTCCCTCCTAATTTCAGTAGAACACCTGATCCTCGCTATGCATGTATGTAACTCCTCGCTCGTTATGCGTAATATCTTTAACTTGCTCATTGCTATTTTATTTCGCAACATTTGACTCTATTTCTGACAGTGTGTTAACACAGCTTTTCACTGAATCAACAAAATGTCACTTTCGAAGTTTGTTCTTCGTGCTAAACCAATGTCCGACTTTTAATGAAATGAAAACCCCAAGGATTTTGACGAAGTTATGCTCCCAACAAAGAAAGATGTTCTTCTTTGCTATCTAGAAGTTCGGCGACAAATTGGTTTAGAATTCGAAAGTAACAAGGAGCCACAGGTTTTTCTACAGTAGCCCGACAAGTTGCAATCAAGCTTAATATTATTTGGGATAAAGCATCTATCCCAACAGTAATACATAACCGAGTAATTCAACTAATTACAGTTACAATTAATAAAATTTAACAAAAGATATTAAAGATTAATTAAACTGTTTTGTATTAGAGGCGACAGGGGGTATAATTTTGACTATGTAAGTCTTACCCTTGACAGAAAATTCATCCATATAAGAACTACGGTGGCCAGTGGTCTTTGAAAAAGTTCGCCATTCGAGTTCTCTTCCATTTCTTTTTTTTTAATTGTAGTGTCTTTTATTTTCTAATTGTTTTCTTTTATGTGTTTTAATTATTTCAATTATTAGAAAATTTTTGTTGTTTAATTCTATAGTAATTTGTTGGTTAATTGTAGTAAAATTTAGTTGATGAAATCACTGGATCCTGCTGCGTTGTGCGCGCAAAAAGGTGTATTGTTATAGCTGTTGTTTACTTCTTCTGTATATATATTTCTTTTTTTGTTTTTGTTTTCTATTATCAACTAATTACACGCTGTCATGATGATTACATAAGCATAAAGAAAACTTTAAACTGTAAAACAACAGTTCAAAAAACAGTGGATGATAAGTTGACATCTTTTATAGAGCAGACGTCAAAACTTTTTGACAAAGCCTTCTATAAATGCGCTGACTTTTCTGGATGTACTTGTACCAAGGACAAAAAGGTTCCTGTTCTCTAGCGTCAATTTCTTCTTGATCAGAGAGGTCCAAGAATTGGTCTCATCGGGTCAGTTGATTCACCTGTTACAAAAGGAATGATTAAAAGGGCTAGGGGCTAGGCTGTCATGTGAGAGGCTCAGACCCGAGATTTCCCTCTCTGAGTCATCTTATTCAAATGCAGTCTCACATTCATTATCAAATGACAGCCAATACTTTGGTGACGGTGACGACGTGGCAGGTATTGAGAACAAAGCTGAGGACAATTTTGTTGAGGATGATATGTTCACGAAGCCCAGAGGAAAAACATCTAATAAGCAAAAACTAGACTTGACTGAAACTGTCATTACTGCTCAGAGATACAATGTAAGCGAGAGAGCTGTGGCACATCAGCTGTGCTTCATGCAGCTTTAAAAGCTGGAATTATATCTTCTGGGCAATCCAGTGACATAA
>BGPR01025109.1:0-22598 GCA_013235015.1 Araneus ventricosus | reverse complement strand
TCAGGAAAAATTTGATGTGACAGCAAATTCTTAAAGTTAAGAGAACTGTGGTATCAAATATGAATAATTATTAAGCCGTTGATAATAAGGTCGTTGATTTGCAAATGTTGAGCAGCTCTTCAAAAAGCATATAAAAATATTTTTGACTAATCAAACATTTCAGAAATAAAGATAACCTTTTTTCTCAAAATATTGCTTAATATTAGTGTCAGAAACAGTACCAGCATAAAAGAAATCATGCAATGATTACCTTGTTTCTTTTTCTTCAATTTTATCTTTCAGCCTTAAGCAAACAACAACTTCAAATTAAATAGAGCAAGACTGAAAAAAGTATTGAAAATAGGAAAAGTACAATTTTAATCTGATTACTTTTTAAATGCTTTAAAAAAGAATCTTTTACTGTTTACGGTCTTGATTATTATTATTTTTTGTTTTGTTTTATGTTTCAATCATGCTAAACAAAATATTCCTTTAAACCTATGTATCCAAAAAAATGAATTTTGAATGCTTGAATTACTTTGATAATTACATGTGGGATTTACGCATGAACAAATCACTTCTAACGTAATAATTACATTTCTAAGATACTAATGCTGGTAACTTTTTATGCGGTTTTGTTGTGCCAAATGGGAAACCTTCCATAATTTCATATTACTTTCTTTAGACGTTTAATTGTTTTAAATGTATTTATAACGCAGGGTGTCTATATTTAAATTTCACCTATTCAGAGCTGTCTAAAAAATTTCAGGGAAGAATCAATAAACGTATGTTTCATTGATTTTTTTCAGAATAACTTATCTACACATTTGTTTGTGTTGGGGTACCGTATTTTGTATAAAATAAACTTCGGGAAGAATTCTTCAAAAAAATATTTCAAAATTAATTCTTATAAATCTATCTTCTGATTTTTATTATTAACTATTTACTTTAAACAAAACAGGGAGCAATCGTGGGCATATTATGCAAAAGAGATCCGAATCCGGTTCTTTTTTTCAAACCAGGTAAAACAATCAGACTTTTAGAATTCCCCAGTTCATCCGGGATGTCTAATGAATTAATTTAATATTAAGGAATCTTAAAAGTAATATTCAATCAGTTTTAGCTGATGTTCCAAATTTAAAGCTACTTGAATCATATACTTATAAACAAATTCATTTAGTTATATTTGAATCAAACGGATTCATATTATTAAATGGGGTTTAATGTCGCTTCTGGTTTTTGCCTTTTCAAAGAGAAGCATCAAACTCAGTGATTTTCGAAAGAAAGTTTCATAAGATTGTTTGGACAAATTTGTTATACTTAATCTTAAACAAACATAAATCCAATCACTAGGAATAACAAACTACACCGTTAGTAATCCCACTCCTTCTTTGTATTTGTATTGATCGAAAATATCTCAAAGACAAATAACACAGTCAAAGTTCCATTCGCCATGATATGAAAAAGGACAGTATTTCTTTTTATTGATTTAGTTGGAAGTCTTGGCGTAGAAAACTGTTTGTTTTGTTTCTGGCACAAGGGCCATTCCTGGCTAAAAGTGAAGCAAACTGAGAGTAAACAGAGTTAAACTGGAAAAGTACACAAACAAAATCAACGGTGGATCCATGAATCAAAGAGTTGGTCTTCTGTATAAATCGTTCTAAAATTGAAATTTATCTATAGAAAATTTCCAGATGTTTTTTCTCCTTCTCGTCAGATTTGCTACGAAAATGCAAATTCATACGAAAAATATGATATTAAATTTTTGCAAGAGTCTTTTAAAAAAAGCAATCTATTCTTAATTAAAACCTATCCGTACAAAAGTACTCACTTAAACTTTAGGATAATACTATCCTTAAGTTTAGTCATTACTCAAATCAGTTCAACACAAAAAAAATTCTGAAGCTCTTATCAGGCTTATTTTCAAAATGTTTATTCTGAGAACGGAGAATCAACTTATAACTGATTATAAATGTAAAGGTAACGGAATTTTCTTAAAATGAAAATCTCTGTTTGCTTTGTGAACTCAAAAAAAATGATTGAAGATTTTTTTTTTGCACATGGAAAATGTTTTTATAACATTGACCTTCAAAAGTATAATATTATGTAGGTGTGTTTGAATTCTCAGTATAACTTATTGAATGAGTATTTGCTTTATATTATATCATATAAAAACGAATCTCGTTTTCGGAATCTATCTTTAAAAAAAGCACATTTTTATAAATTCATCTCAGTTTGTTAATGAAGACATTTTAATTGAGCATCTAAAGCAAATTCCGAACTGTGCCAAACTCGGTGCTTGATCATTGTTACTGATGGATAAGTGACAGACTGAGATAATTTAATACTTGAACTCATTATGGACGAAGTACTTCATCTGTTTTACCTATTAAATGTTACAGCTTCAGTTTTAAGATTAAAACAAGCATTGATTAATGAATACATAATCATTAAAGAATTCTATCATTACATTAATGAACTTCAACTGTTACTTTTTATTTTAAGCTTTACGTTACTTGTAGTATGTGCATTACGTAAATGCATGTGGCTGCATGATTTCCTCAGTTAACCTCTTGAGTCCTCGCGTTCATTTTAATGGACATCTGTATTTTATATTCAAAAAAGTTCACTTTTCATTCAAAGCTCTTAAATCCAACTGCACAGTTCTTTGGATAATCTCGTGCTACCACCTATAAATTATATATAATTAATCATATTAATATATAATCAGTTACTTAATTACATATAGTGTCATATAATGCCCAGATAGCATGTACACTTGCAACAAGTTTGATTTTTCTTGATATTAGCTTCTCATGACAAACTTGATGTGGCAATTTTGCAGCAAACTTCCTGCAAAGTAACAAAGCATAATAGACCAACCCATTTGCAAAACATGTTATGACAAGCTTCACACCACGATTGCAAAACAAGTTTGCTGAAAAGATGATAGCACATTTACAGATAATCTTTGTATTTGTTTTAAAAAACATCCGATTTTTAATAGCATCTCCTAGACTGTCTTTCTTTTTATTAATTTAATAAATCAATGATAATTTGTAAAAAAACTAACTTTTTTTTATAAAAATAATTTTGAAAAATTCTCCATCTTTTTACTAAATATAGAACTCGCACTTTAAAGAAAACTATATCGCCTTTTTCTTAATGTTGAAATTTTAACGTTCATAAATAAAAATTAAACCTAAAAAACAGTCAATGTTTGTTGAAAAATAGCAATTTACATTCTGTCCCATTTTAAAAGTAATTACTTCTGAAGCCTAATTTCATAATTCTACTAACAAAACGTAGTTATTAGCGAAAATCGCTCTCTCTTTGACTTCAAATCATATTCTCAACACAAAATTTTTAAAAATTAATGAAATCAAGGAAACAGATTAAAATAAATCGTATTAGGAAGCGAGATGTCGGGAGCTCGAATCCGAGTTTGCCTTCGTACTCTGTTTTTGCAATGAGTTTGACACGACAAGCTTGTGACAAGTTTGACGCCTGGTGACTAACTCATTTGCGGTAACTTGTTTCAAGCTTGTACTCTTGCCGTGTCAACTTGTTGCAAGATTGCTGCAAACTGAAATTTCTATCTGGGTACTAGCTTGGCGAGCACGGCGTTGCACGTGGTAACAGGACTTCAACAAAATGAAAGAAAAAAACACTCACAATGACACGAAAAAATTTTAAAAATAAAATCATAACAAACGATGCATATTATTGATTTTCCCGCTTATTTTTCTTCGCGATAATGACATTTTAACTGTAGGAAAACAGCACAAATTACGTTAATCTGAAACAACATTAAAAGATTGCAACGTGAAAATGATTACTGTGCAGTTAATGCACTTTATGTAATCGTATTTATGTAAATGCTTAGGTTTGCCACCTCCGCCAGGCAGCGATACTAGTTCCTCTTTTGCAGTATTTAATGTTTGAAATGGATTTGATTTAACTACTTTCTAGCCGCAATTCCCGACGAATAGTACGCATTGTTTTTAGCTCTCTGCTATTGACACCCGCATCTTTTTATGCCTTTACTGCGACAAGCAGTTTTTATCCTAGTATATATCCTTTACAGTATTAATTCTACGAAACTGTTAATAACTGTACAAAGTTAAGAATATAGATTTTAAACTTAATCTTTGTTCGTCATTATTGAATGAAACTACACCAAGGCTTACTTGAATTGCAGTCAACGCATTGCTGCAGCACTTTGTTCTAAGGTGGATTGTTAACTCGTGATCTTCACAGGAACGCATCACATCGCAACCGCAACAATATCACCTGGTTTAGGATTGTGACGCTTTGTCTCATTAGTCTTGATCACTGGGTCATATGTGGCCCATTAGTCTTCATTGAGTTATTTCGTAAAAAAATAAGAGCTTTGCCATTTAGATCTATAAATCAATCAAAATATTTTACAGAAGTTAAATGATACTTTCCGAAAACAAAGCACACACACTCGTTAACTATCAAATAAGCTGATGCAATACTGAAAATACCCCAATGCAGAAACCTTTCGTAGTATTGCATCATGTTCTGTAAATGAAAATTCCTTCTCAAAACTTAGTAATTCTGATGGGAAATACTTTCAACAGCCAAAGAAGCATTTTTATCAAGTATCAACTATCAAGTCAAAGTATTTTTAAAGTGCTTTCGAGAGATATGTGACCCGTTAGTGGCAAAAGGGTTGAATGAAAAGCAAAAGCATGTCAGGACTTTGACGAAAGACTGAATAGTCTTTCTAAATATATAACAATAATGCTTCCTTTTCAAAGTCTCGTAAATATATTCAAGTTCAAAAAGAATATTTCGAATTTCCTACAGAAAAGCACTGAATTTGACAGAAACTACAAATGATATTTTAATTCGTAGGTACATTACATAAAATAGTTTTATTTGTAGGTACAGTACCTATAAATAATCACTTCCTTACTTTAAATATATTTCGTTAAACATATTGTTGCAAAAGTCTTACTGTGGGTGCATGGTGTAAACAGTCCAACACGCAGGATAATGGAGAATGAAGGTTTATTTACAAATATGCAGGAAAACACTTAGCACAGGCACAGGAAACAATAGTTCTTGCACAGATTACCAATGTAAACAGACAACAATTCACAGGTAATAACAGTTCAGCACTTTGTTATCTAACAACACAACAGTCAGCAAATAACTAGTAATGACAATAACTGCACTTTCAATAGCACTCAGCTCATCAGTTTCCTAGCTCACACTGCGAACGAAACTCTAAAGTCGTTCCCAATGGATCAACGCTCCAACGCTGTACTACAGCTCGCCGTCAAACAGCTTACTAGCTCGCACAGCGGATAGAACTCCAAAGACGTTCGAGTTCCAAGGCGATCCCAGTCGATCAACACACACTCCGTCATCCATGTCTCCTGCGGCCGGCCGTGACGTCACATGGAATCTCCTAGTACATTCAAGTGTATCTACTCTGCTGATAGAGATATCGAGAAGATTCCAGCACCTTTGAGATCCCATATTTCGTCGTCAAAGTCGTCAAATTTGTCGCCAATGTCAGGGGTCCAGACGTGGCTGCAGTCGGTCATCCCCTTGTAAAACTCTCTTCCCAACCTTAAGACTCACATTGCTGGGAAGCGACTTTCCATGCTTGTAACAATATATAGAATACATTTTTTAATATATACATTTATTTAAACATATACATATTTCAAATAACTGCTGGACTCGGTATGACTAGTAATGGTTTTACAGATAAAAATTACAAAGTTAAAAATGACACACCTAATCATCCCTTATCCCCAAGCTTAATAATTGCGAATATGCTTAGGTATTAATTAATAATTAATAGTTTAAGTGAACGCATTAGCATGTTTTGAAAAAGTAAAATTAATTCGCTGGATATGAGATTTAATTTCAGCTAATTTTCATTAGTACAAAATTCTTTTGAATACTATGCTGATGGAAATTTTTTGCAGTTAACAACAAATTTATTTGGAATCTTTAATAATGCTAAATTTAATTAGTCTGAAACTTAACGTATCTGATTTCAATGTTATTTGGGATAATTAACATTTATATGCTTAATGTAATCGGAAAGTTAAAATATAGTAATGCATGTACAAAATAATTGGAAATTCAACAGTGCTTTACGCGGTACTCGTAACCTAATAATATGAATAAATAAATATATTTTAAGTGATGATGCAGAATATTAATCAATTAAGTTTAAATGTAGTTTATAAGTTAATAACTTAATTACTAAAGGAGTTGTGTATGTATTTGAGATTCATAATTATTGTTTTCCATCAAGGAACTTATGATGAATCAAATTACTTCACCATTTGGATCAGTACAGTTCCTCTCTTACTTGCGTGTATTATGTGTTTGAACTATTCCAAGGAAGATTACGGAAACTGCTGTCGCGTAACCACAAAAAAATTTACATGATGTTCTAAATTCATATATAGTACTGTGATGTCTTGGCCTAGGTGTGACCAAATAATTTCAAGCTTAGGTTGGCCTAAGTACTTTATTTAATACAGCAATAAGTAAGAGACACTTCTCGCAGAGAAGTCTTGATTAAATATGATTATTTACAAAGGAATCAACAAAATCATAGTTCTAAAACGTCAAAGTTCCATGAGCAATTTGTCCATGAAGACTAGTAATCATCGGGTGGATAACTTCCACCTATCAACGTCATACCAAACCACGAGACTGCCAGGAGTGCTCGCAAGTTGCTGAGCCGAGCGTTCGGGGAATGCCGATTCCTCGGGGTTGCTTACCAAAGTCCAATTTCAGTCGGGACTTTCAATCCGAACTGATCAATATCACACAGCTCTCCTCGGTACTCCGGAGCCTGAAAAAAAGTTCGAGACTCCTAAACCGTTTCTCTCCGCCGTCTCTCCTCGAACATCAGTTTTTATTCACTCCTTCAGGGAGTGGAGCTCCGCCTATCTTTTCCTTCACTGGTTAATGGTACTCTGGTTGACCAACAGCTCCCTTCCTAGTGGTCAACCCCTATTATGGGAAGGTTCTTGAGTTTTCGCAACCACCGGCCTCTTCAGGAATGACACCAAAGGGTACCTCTAATGTGTTCGCTGACAGTGATTGATTTATCGGCATTGTGGCGGCCCTCTGTGTGAAGTCCTTTCTCTTGCACCCGTCTCGTTAGCGATGTCCAGGTGCAACTCCTGCTGGTTGCCGCCAATATCAAAAGGGCCGGCACTCTTTTTCTAATGGGAACGTTGCTCGCGGGAAGGAAACCTTACAGTACTAAAAGGTTTTCTTGCTGGATTTCGCCTTCTCATGCTTGTAAAGCCTAGGTACAAAATTTGGTCTCATCCATTCAGTCAGTTCCAACACAGAAGTTATTTTATGCCCACCTGACTGCGACTTCTTAGAACTGCATGCCATTTATTTTTAATCAGAGCATACTATTCACCTTCGGCGACCAGCTGTTCGCCCGTAATATTATTAGCCTGTAGCTATGCTTGCAACTTAGCGAAACAAATTGACGAATTGGTGGTTGTAAAGGTTGAGGGACTCTGCCGAAGTTTTATATTTCGATTTCCCTAGAAAATTGAGGGTGGAGAGTAGTAGGCGAACCTGAATGACCTATCTAGGATGTCATAAGATTGCATATGAAAACAAAATGTCTAAATCGGTCCAGTGGTTGGGGCTGGGGGACACTGCCAAGGTTTATCCCCATAGAGAATGTACAATGGGGTAGTGTTTTATCGATTTCTCTCAAAAATGGAGGGTGGTGGTCCCTCATTAGCCAAATTGGTGAAGGAAAGGCGATCATTGATGACATAACCTAGACATCATGAGCTTTGATATAAAATAAAAATTGTGGAAATCGATCTTGTGATTGGGGCTGGAGGAATATCTGAAGGTTTTTTCGTATTGACAATTTACAGTGAAGTACTGCTTTTTCCATTTCTTTCGTAAATGGAGAGCGTTGGGGGTAGGCGACATTTGATGACATATGTAGACGTCATAAGTTTTCATTTGAAATGAAAATTGTCGAGATAGGTACAGTGGTTGGAGCTGGGGGACTGGTCCTCGGGTTTTGACAATTATCTGCATATATATAAAACCCAACGTATGTATGTATATATTTCTGTTCCAGCATCACTTCCGAATGGCTAATCCAATTTCGACGAAACTCGGTACAAAGGTCTCTCATTAGCCAAATTGAAGTATTGTAGGAGTAACCAGAAAACTGGATCACCCAGACTTGCCGTAGCATCCGGGTAAAACTGAATGACAATGACCGTTACGATAGCACGAGTGCTGAGGCCAGAGTCCTAGTAGCCAATCACCTGGCCACGACCCGGCCCCTCCCGAAGGAGGAAAGCACTATCACTGGTGGAGGGACACTGAGTCCCATCGTTATTGTGGACACAGGGGAAGCGAGTTCCTGCTTACTTATCCGGTAGCAACTCATATCCGTATATTTACGGTACCCCCTGTGAGGGGTAATGTAGGTACTGTGGGGGTAAATAAGCCCTAGCCCAGTCCCTAGGGGCAGGGCGGGGCAAAATCTCCGAAATACATGTATGAATTCAGCCGACTGACAAGCTTGGCGATTTTGATGAAACTTGATAGACAGGTTCCTCGTTAGCCGACTTGAAATACTGTAGGGATAAATAAGCCCTCACTCAGTCCCTTCGGGTAGAAAGCTGCAAAGTCTCCAAATACATGTATAAATATGCCGATTGATACGATTGACGATTTTGGTGACTCGTGTGAAACTGATGACATTTAGAACATACTTTTAGTCAACTAAAAATTCTATAGGAGTAAATAAACGCTAATCCAATCCGTCAGGTTAGTGTGGCGAAAAGTATTTTAAATACATTTAATAAATGCATCAATTGGCATGAAACTTGATATAGCTACGACAATTTGGATGACACTGGGTACATGGGTACACTGGGTTTTAAAATCATTCTACGTTAAACACAAAACTCAATTATCAATAAATATATTCTCTTTAGAAAAGTGTGATAATTTATGATGAAATGTATTAAAAACTGTCAAATCGAGTCTGAGAGAACTATAATAGTTTGGCGAAAAATTATGTTAATGATTAAAAGTGTTTAGAAATATTTATTTTAGCAACATTCTATGATCCACCTTTAATCTGAGAAGATAATGAACATATTAACTTTTTTTCGTATTTCCCTAAACTTGTTTATCTTGGTGACAGTTGTATTCAGATTTGAGGCTTCTCGAACCTAATTAGTTGATATATTTGTCAAAACATGATTCTAGTCTTTTATATTCCTTGTGTTCCTTGCAGACAATCTAATAACTAGGTTGCATTCATTAAGGCATAAAGTTCCTATCTCTCTCGATACAGTGTAAACACAAGAAAGTTCTTCAATAGGACACGCGTGGGATGTTCTAATTTGAACTTAATTATCAAACTTTTACCCCAAACACACTGGCTGTATACCTATGTTTACTATTTGAAGGTCATACCGGACAAAAGAAATTATATTAATTTAAATTTCACTTTCATTATTGTGAGTTAAATGTTTTTACAAGTTGGGAAAATTTTAAACATTATTTTTGTTTGTAAATATTTTGTTACGAAATTTATATGGAATTATTTTTCTTAATATCTCTTATGAAAGTATTTGAATTGCTTTGAGTACGAAGCAAAGGAGAATAAGTTAAAAATTCGAGAGTTTTAAAACTGTAATTTCACTGTTTAAAATTCATAAGAGTGGAATTAATTGCAGAGTCGCCTCACAATGCGATTCTTCGTTTCTGTGTAGAAAAAGGCTGCAAGATGAATTGATAATTCATCTCAAATCGAATTGGCGATCAGTCTCAAATGAAAGCATATAGCCACTATACTACATTACTTTCACCGTTCTAGCCTAATTTCACTGAATAAAGATGCAGGTGTACACTCTGTTTAATTTCAGTTTTATGTTTTCATTTTTTATACACCTATGAGGTCATATGTTAAAAAAATATTTTAATATTTTTTTTAATTCTTATGGAATGCAAAGTCTCATTCATTAATTCAGCTATCCTATTGAGTATAAGTAAGAACTGGTCTGTAAATATAGAGAAAGAGGTGAAAAAAAAGAGTTTAATAGCGAGATTCCATAACGCCAAAAAATTTAGAATTATTCGAATTCTAGCATTTAATAAGAAAGATAATGATGGGTTTAATTTGTAGTTTTCGAAATTGCATAATTTGGTTAAATAATAGCTTTTTATTGTACACATTGTTTGAAATGCTTTTGGATTTGAAAAAGACTGTTTGTAGTTTTTAATGAGAAAAATGTAAGACAGATTATATAAAAGAATTAAAAATATATAACTGCAATGATATATTTCTTTCAAATTTAAAAATAGTTTCCACACTTGGGAAACAAATAAATAAATTTATTAACATTATTAAAAAGCAACGACTTAAAAATTGCTAACCATCTTTAGAATTTCAAATTTCAATTCAAAGTATCATATATCTTTTAAATCCTCATAATTTCTTTTTATCGAAATAAAGGAATTAACACTTACTTTGCTGCTTATATTTTCATTGCAGTTCTGAATTCCACGGTCGAGAGTAATTTGAAATTAAGTGATACATTCTTTCACTTTATTTCTATGGCAACAGAAATAATATTATTTTTGTTCCTTAGAATATCCCTTCTATTCGTTATTTTCTCGATGAGAAAAATTTCTTCACTAGAAAGAAAAATCCGTTTATTTGTGTCTGGTTCTAATAATGCTTCTATTTCAAATTATTAGAATTCGCATAAGTTGAATGTGTAGATCTTAGATTTGTTTTCAAAATAGGACAATGCATTTCTTTATTATTTTTATAATTCTTATAATTTATTCATAATTCTGATTGGCTGTAATGTGGAAGAAATGTTCCATCTCTTTTCATCTGCTAATTATTTTTGGAGATACATTTTTCAACTATTCATTTAAATAAAAAGATGATTTTCTGAGATAGAAAAACCTTTTGAATATGTTTTAAACTATAAATAAAAAAGTTTAATTTAATATGCAAATTTATTCAAAACTCAGCGTGGAAATTGTAAGAGAGGTAGAATGTTTAAAAACAAACTAGAAATATCACCCTGTACTCGAAATAAATGTCTTGCATATAGTACTGTATTGGGAAGCAAAGAAAATTTGGCCAAGCTTAAAGAAAGAAAATATTGTTTTAACCTGATAATATTTTTTGTTAAAATATCAGCTATGTATTTCCTTATTTAAAAAATTCAATTGCAATTTGAATTCTTAAATCTTTATTCCCTGATCTATTTCAATAACATTTTATTGTATCACATAATTTCAAGCATCCTCTTATTTACTTTCTATTGAATTTGTTGACTTGCTTTCAACTGACAAGGGAAAACTGCGTCGCGAACGAGACCAATTAGCTTACAAATTGATTCCAAAGGAAGTATTTCAAAATGTTCTTTTTGGCACACACTTGTCTCCTTTTCAAAATTTGTCTCTTTATAAAAAAATATTTAAAGAATTGAATAAGTTAATTATTCAAATTTCTGTATTAATGGTGAAGCTAGTTTTTTCATCTTTAGAAAAACGAAAGTAATGTCATTGTACTTGGAAACAGCACAATTTCTGCTTTGTTTCCATTCGGATAAAATAACAATGCACAACTTTCTGTGACATTTTAATTCGACAACAATGATTATGTAATTGATTATAGAAAGCACATAAAATCACTTCATCCTCTTTGGAAGTTTATTGTATTAAATACCTGAATTTCATGTAAGTAAACTTGCAAAGCCTAAAATTTATATAGCATAAAAATTCCTTTCTTTAAGGCATAAGTTTAAAGTTGATACCGAGAATGAAAACAGTTTTCGTTCCTGAATCAAGTAATATTATTATCAAATGCCATCCATGATACCAAGTTTAAATCTCACATGGAAAAAGAGACAACTCCTACGGGAAACGAATTCTGAGAATTCATTTCTTTTTATTCAAATCGCTTCAGTGTTTGATTCCTGCGAAGTTCTATAAAAACACTGATATTAAATTCACTCTAGCGACAAATCCAGCTTATAGTTTCGATATTATAATGTTTATCCGTACTTTAGAGGGCTTTTCAATTCACAGAAATAGAAATTTGATAATAAATAAGAAGTTACGAGAGGAATAATCTTTTTAAAAATTCTTATTCATCGTAATGCGTGTGATATCTAGCAAGAAATTTCTAATTTCTTATTTGGTTTAATCATTTAGGTCTATTTGTTACGTTAAGATTTGTCTGAGGATTGCATGATCTGTACTAGTAATTCTTGCTCTTCTGCTAAAAAGCGGGTAACGATGTCGTTCATTAAAAATTAAGCTTTTATACATTGAACATATCTGTAGGAAGCTCCAATCATCTTGTAGAAAATCTTTGATATTGCATCACCTCAAAGTATTTTTTTTAATGAGCAAGAAGTGAAATCAGCTAATTCCACAGCCGTCCGAAAGATCTCATCTTCCAAATAAAAAAAAGAAGTTAGTAAGTAGGTTAATCTCAATTTTACGGTGCCGACTTACTTTGTTCCTTTTAGGATCGCCAACAAGAACGAAGATGAGATAACATTTGTTTTGGTTGCGCAAAGATGTTTTTAACGAGTGACATGCGCGCATGTGCGGAAATTAATCTTTCCATCGGTGTTTTGCACATGACACTATATTGCGCCTCGTTTCGACTGGACTGTTTTGTTCATCTCTTCGATGTGATTGGTCGATTAATTCGAATTTTGAATAAAACTTCGTTTGGAATTCTTTGGTTTGAATATTGGTTCAGTACTGCGTATGTTATTCTGTGTGTTTCGTTTCTCAATAAATAAGCGAAGCTACGAGTATTCCGCTATGCTGAAAGCGAAGCCGCTGATGTTTTTTCTAAGTTAAAAATTTTTTTTTCGGTACACGCTTGAAATACCACTGGAATTGCGTGCGGAAATTTTCGGAATTTTTTTAAAAACCTAGATTCCTAACATTAAATGAAAAAGCGTAGCTAGTAGTTTTCTGCTATGCTGAAAGCGAAGCCGCTGATGTTTTTTTAAGTTAACAAATTTGCCCGTAAGTATTTTTACTTTTTTCATTTTTTAAATTTAATTATTCATGGAATTATCTATTCAATTTCGTAGCCAATTTGCAAACTTTTTGTTATAGTCAAATAGTATATTTATCTATTTCTCTGAAATCGACATTTATATAAACTAACACTCTTTAGCAACCCAGATTCCTTCTAAATTTATATTTTGAGTTATAAATTATCTTTGAGCCGAAATGACTTCAACTGATGTGCTAGTGTTATATTTGATCCTAAGTCAGACTTCAAATATATATTTTGGGGCACAAAAAATAATTGTGTATATTGCCAGGAAACGATTGTTTTCATAAGAATGTCACCACTAAAGAGCAGCTCTCTTTTTTAATGATGGCATTATTATAGAAGTTGAGCTCGAAAAAAAGTTTTATTTATAAGAACGCTCAGAATTGGGGTCATCTTTACATGTAGGCAATAACGTAACATATTACCGAAGGAGAGATCGCTGTGACAGTGGATGGACTGACTGTAATGCAGGTAATATTTTGATCTGCACTTGTTTCACGAAGGAAGCTATAATTTCACTGGACGATGCAGTCATTGTGCATAATTGGCACCTGTGAGTGACTGAAAACCCAAAGAGCGAGAAGGAAACTTAGTCCACAACAATATTTCAATAAGAACTTGGACTGATACTGAGGGAGATTCTTTGTTAGGTTCATAACTGCTCCAATCATGGCTTGCTGAGAGAACTTATTGGATACTAAGTGATATACTCCGCGTTAGTCGGGGCGAAAATATTTTAATGTCTTTTCTTAATAAAAAATCCAAAAATAATAATCCTTCCAATTAATTCTGAAATCAACGACTTAGCCATGGTATATAAAAAGTGCACACGATTTATCAGATTAACGCTTATAATACGATACATATATCAGCCTCGTCTGACGAAAGGGTAAAGTTAGTTATTAAAAATTATCAGCGAATCGATGTTTACTTGGTTTTCTCTACGACCATTCCACTGTGGGTCAATTACACCGCACAATCGATGCTTACATCCATCCATCATGTTGCTTGAATAGAACAAAACAGAAAGAAAAGGCTGTGAAGAAAAGTCTTTCTTCGCCATCATGCAATTACACTTAAATTGATTTTTGTCCTTAAATACCTCTCTTGTACATTCAAGATTACAATCCCTCTCAAGATAAAAGATTACATCTTGTCTGAAGATATAACGGTTACTTATTTGAGCCTGTAATTATTGAATTTATGCCTACGTATTTCAGTCTGTAATTATTGAATTTATGCGTACGCATTTTAGTGTGTAATTATTGAATTTATGTTTCGGTTATAAATTTTAATTTGATTCATTCCCTTTAAATATCTAGGAAGCCCCTAAAACTGTATGCAAATTTTAATTAATATTACATAAGCTATTATTAACATTCATCATAGGCTTATAAGCTAAAAACACCTGATATCGGAATTTTCACGATACCTATTAATTAACACAATGATGTTTCATTTCTAGCCTTAAAATAGCAAATTTTCATAAATCATGGTCGATCAATCGTTGTAATTACAACTAATCGGCAACTGATGACTTTCGTCTCACAGTGGAACAAAACACTCACTTAGAGCGTGTTCACTGCTTAGGGTAGATATTCAGCAAGTCTTTTTACTGATATTTCTTCTTCGAGAATACTGTGACAGGCGATGCTTACTTGAATTTACAGCCGGCGTGCGTTATACCACGGACATGTCTGAAAATAAAGGATGATACTTTGAGCAAGATGGAACACCTCCACAATATTATAGTTATTTGACAGCCTATTTTCTTGGAATTAATATAATAATTTAGTTTTTTTACATTAACACACACATGATAGACTTTCCTGAAAATGTCTCAATCAATCGTCATACATCAATTATAGCTAACCGACAACTGATGATCCACGTCTAACAGTGGTACACAACACTCATTTATCAAGTATTTACTGGTAGTTGGTGGGCGAGCATGAAAGAGAGGTTTGAGAATAAGGAGTATTTCTTCAAGAGCGATAGGGATCCTCAACATTATTATAATTATTGCTTAACTTATTTTCATGGAATTCTGGCGTACACTGGATATGATGGATTTCTTTTATAGGGCAAAAATTAATCGTAATGTTTGCAGCTCAAGATCAGCTAGAATCGACATGTTGAGAATATCCACTGAACATTAATGCACCCAAATGCCAAATGATATACTCGTCGCCGTTCACACTCCCATTGATTGTTTTTTATCAACATCGTCTGGAAAATAATTGTCAAAAATTCAAATTTCCGACAAAATTCTTCATTTGTGCAGCATAATTTCAGGTATGAAACTTTGGTATAAATTAGTGATTGTTTATGTGATTGCTATTATAGTCGATTTACACTTTTGGAACACACTGTGTTGTTGAGCTATTACTTTATGAAGTAAAATAATTTTGTAAGATTCAAAATTCTTTTGAATATTTTTCGATTCCTTTTTAATAGAAATTTAACGAAAACATTTAAAATAAATTTATAAATATGTTTTCTGTTAATCACTTTGAATGTGTTTTATTCAGTTTGAGAAATTTGCATATTTTCATACTGTAAACGTGTATTAAAGGGCTTAATTAATATCTGTTTAAAATTTTCTACGCATGTTTTCATAAATTTAATAAAGAAAATACATACTTATCGTTAAAAATTTAACGGATTTCATAGAAAATGTTAACGTACAAATAGGAAATTGAAAATGATATCCAACAAAATTTGTAAATATTGAATATTATTTTATAAATAAAATCAAATAATGCAAAAATGTGTAGACTGACTACTTTTTAAAAAAATTGAATTAAAATTGCATTTACTTTATGCTTATAATTAATAGTTTTCGTTTGAAGTAAACATAGCATTTTTCACATGTTTTTCAGTTTTATAGCATATAATAAAAATTAAAAATGAGAGTACATACACTTTTTAACACTTTTAAATATTTTAGAGACTGTTCTTTAATAAAATAAATAAATTCTGCTTAAATTTAACAAAACTCCCCTTCATAGTTGCTCATGCTTTTAAAATAATTTTATAACTAACATGATTGTATTTAACTATGAATCTACAATATAAATATATAACTTACTATTTTGAACCCCATAATTGGAAATTTAATGTAAATTTGTTTCAAGTTACCTAAGTTTATAAATCGAAATAAATTTTAAATAATTACTGAAAATTTTTTCTTCTTGAGCTGAAATAAGAAAAATTTGTTCCTGTTCCTGTCCATGAGAAAGAAGTGCAGTAGATGAATATAAATATGCCGAGCGCAAATTTAATTTTTCATTACTCCTCCGCATGCTTTTAGAAACGAATTTTTTTCTTGGTTTAACTATTTCAAAATACTCCCACGCTTAAATGCAACAGAAACGTGAATGTGCATTTGTAATGCAAGTTCAAACTTAAGTCAATCAATCGTAATTTATATTTTCTTTGATATTAGTTTTTCTATCTTAGCACGTTCATAGTTAAATGTAATTTAATTTTATTTAAATAAATTCTCTTTATTACATATAAATGTTGAATTAAAACAGAAAAATAAAAATGCAAATATAAAGAGAAAAAGATGCTGGCTACTGGATTAGTCGTTCATCATAGAATATTATACTTAACACACAGAAAAAAATGTGTAACGTTCGAAACAAGTGAAAAAAGTTAGTTACAGATTTTCTATTATTTTTAGAAAATTCTTTGCAAAGATAAATTTGTTGCGCAACTTGTCTTAAAATAAAACATTTATTTCGGAAACAAATTGTAAAACATTAAAACAAACTCAATTTGTCGTTCCAGTCAAAAACAGGTTACTTTCAGTCTTTTGAGTCAGGAAAATTCACTCTATTTTTTATAAGGTGTTCCATCTTTGACGGAAAATGGAAAATATCCTGCTTGGAATGCAAAAAGGACTTAAAGATTTATACTTTTCATTTTTTCTTCAAAGAGGGTCCATTTGAAAGGAACGGGCAATTGAGATATCCGTCAGTAAAAGCAAGAGTTTGAATTGAAATCTTTTTTTTTTTTTGTTATTGTATTCTGAACATGAGATCGACATCTCGGAAGTGGAAAAAAATCGTATGAACTTTTGTAAACCGTTTTTTAAAAAGATAAAATAATTCAATAGTAATGTCATTTAAACATTTAAAAGATGATTAAAAATCATCATTTAATTTTGTTCTGTGTGGGATTTGCAATAGGATTTCCAATATGTAATATTTTTTCTACTGT
Organism: Araneus ventricosus; assembly: GCA_013235015.1. Lineage (NCBI taxonomy): Eukaryota > Metazoa > Arthropoda > Arachnida > Araneae > Araneidae > Araneus > Araneus ventricosus. The sequence continues at coordinate 5,269 of BGPR01025109.1, read as the reverse complement.
ACACATGAGCTAAGATCTAGAAATCATTTAACTTGGGCTTTATATGTATGGAACTTTAGCAAATAATCTAATTTAACTGGGATTTGCAATAGGTTTACTTTTTTACTATAAACATCCATAAGCTCAAATATAGAAATCATTGAACCTGAGTTTCATACTTATGGAACTTTAGGAAATAATATAGCTTAACTGGGATCTGCAAATAAGCATTATTTTTTTCTACTGTAACATCAATGAGTTCAAACCTAGACGATTGCAACCAAAATCTTGTGACATGTGTTATTATTGTCGCAGTCTTTATTAATTATGATAAATTCCATCAGCAGTAATTATCATAAAATATTTCTTTTGTTTTAGATAGAACTATAACAATCTATTCAAAAAATGTTAAAATTGTCAGGCCACTGAGCTACTGCTTTATTAGTTAGTTCATGCACCTTGTCCTTCTAAATGGCCAATACCTTTCTAAAACTAAAGAACATTTTTCAAAGAAAGAAACGTTTTTTCAATTGACATGTGACAATGATCTAGATATAAAACCATCTTAATTTTCATATGCGTTAAACTGTCAGCCGCATAGCTCAGGAATAATTCATTTAGTTTAGTTTAGCTAGGTTTAAGGCCGTTTTACAGCAAAATGAGGTCTATTTTTGGACAAAGCTCGTAATTTTATACTGTGGTCGGAGTACGACGCATGAGCCAACACCCCTGCTCCAAACTTCCGCGCCACACCAGATGGAGCACATTTGTCCCCGACAGATTTAAAGTGCTCCAGACCCGCTTACACGTCGTTCTCCGATGGAACCCTGCAGACCCGAAACCGAAAACTTAACGCCAGGCCACCGCGACCTAGGAATAATTCACAAATAAAAACTAGCGTTATCAGAAAGCATTTGAATTTTCAAGTTGTTTATGTTGTTATTCAAAAATACGTTCTAATTAAAATCTTTCTAATGTAATAAAAGTTTCGGTAATATACTTGACATATTTCCAGCTTAAGGGAAACTTGCAAATAGTGACAATGACCTAGATTTAATTAACGTCTCTTTTAGAAGAAACAGGAGGGCTATTTTAGGATGAGCTTTGTAATTTTCAGTCTTAGTCAGATGACAAGGACAATACCTGCGCCGCCATCAACCCTCTTCTAACTTCCTTACTACATTCCCTGGAGGACATTTGTCCCTCGACAGATTTCACGTGCATCAGACTTCTATGCGAATCCCTATGGAATAGAGTCGAGTTTTGGTCCTTGAAAGCTTCCGTTTCCGAAGCCAAGACACAACCACAAAGCCAACGTGGCCTTCACAGCGACCTAGCAATAGAATCTTGGAGTCCTAATTCAGCCAAATACCAGCTTAGTACATTTAATTATATTATGGATAATACTACTAATATAATAGCCCAGATCTGTCTCTCACTCATCCGGTAACGCTCTGACGGCACCAACAATAAATTTTGTGCCATAGCACTGCGAGACATTAAACAGCATTGTTTCATTGTTAGAGCACCTAAATGTCAGTAATTTTAAATTTGAAAAGTAATTGTCGTTCTAATTTCAAATTTGATAGCTCTAAAATAGTGAAATAAAATTTGCTATCAATTGATATAGAATTTATCTCGCTGTGATCAATAGTTCCCGAGAAATTTTAAATTATATTAATCATATATTTCAAATTATTTTCCGTTTTTTAATCGAAAGTGGTAAATCACGTCAGTGGTATATGATGCGTGTGATATAGTTTGGACGCCACGATGCATCTCTGATTATTTATTGCAATCGTGATGATATAATTTAATAATATGTTAACATTAATACAGCGTTAAAATTTACCCAAAGACATCTGAAGTACAAGGGAAATTGTTAAACAACGAAAAATACTTCACACGGAATGTTGTTTACCAAAAGGATTTTTGAATAAAGAAATATGTAAATAAAAAAATATTTCCTGCCATAAAACATATGTTTATTTTATTTGCTTTCAATCAATGTTAAACATTTCTCTCGCATATATATCTATTAAAACACGTCAAATTTGAAGGAAAATCTCTCGAATGAAGAGGCAATTTGCACCCGTCAAACCATGACGGGAGATTTTCTAGTTACAATATTCACATGTAAAGCAGTTTTCTTCTTCCTTTGCGCCACTTTCGCGGACACAGCTAAGACAGTTTTTAAATTGGATTAACCCTTCTTCTTTATTTCAATTAGAAAATACATCATTAAAATATCAACATTCAACGTCTGATGTGTTTCTATCGTCTTAATCGGAGGAATCATAAATACTGACTGTCCCGATCTTACGCCCCTTGAAGTATCCGGTTTTACCCCGAGTGCAGAGGTTGTAAGAAACGATATAGAACCGCGCAATTATTGGAGTACATTCTTATTGTTTGATAGGATATGAATCCTTAGGAAACTTATAATAAGCTGGACTAAATATAATTTTTATAACTGTAATGATTTTGAAGTAAAGGCAGTTTAAAATCAAACGAACATCAGAGAGTTGACGTCTTAAAATAAATAAACCTTTACAAGTGCAGTGCATTCAACAGCTACAACACGCCACTACGAATGTTTCTTATTCTTGACTAGTAGAGTGTAATTCAGTATCTGTCTGCTAAATAGGAAGAATAACAGCGCCAGAATCAAGAATATCCGGTTTTACCCAAATTTCCCCTATTGACATATATCATATTCATAACTGACTGATTCACATCCCATAAATTGATCTAAATGTAAAAAGTTGTAGTTTTGAAAACTTTTCTTCTGATCACTGATCAAAATAGCAATTTTTTTAGGAACTCCCGGTGCAGCTTCAAAATGGAACATAAATTCGAAACATCCATGGGATTAGGTTTGGAATCAGATGAAATGGTGAAATGCGAATCAACCCTCTGTTAAGCGTCGCTGATCTCTCGGTCTCTTTCTTTGGAGTTCGTCCTTAAATTCCGTTGGAAGTTATTTCGAGCCCTTTCAGTTAAGAAAGTAAGGAAGTTATTTCGATACCCTCAAAGATTTTGGAGAGAGAATTAACGATGTTTCGGCATAAATCACCCGTCGCCAAGGGTAGAAACACACAATGCTGATTTCTCAGATCGCTGCGCTCCAAATATTAAGATTTTTCATTTTATTATTTCATATTTGTCATTTAGAAGGTATAAGCTGTATATTGTCGCAGTTATTTAATGCAAATTGTAAATTACATGGTGAGGGAATTTCCAGTTAATGCGAATGATTGTGTAAATTCATCTCTACTGAAACCAGTACTTTTCCTAATTTCACGATGATTTCTAAAATATTCCGATGCGGACCATTTGAGATAAATCTTGGGGATACTATTGTAAGATTGTTGAAACTTGAATTGTATATGCAACAATAAATATTTATAATGTAAATGTTTTAGGTATCTAATTATAAAAATAAAAGGTTAAATGGCTGAAGGATGAAAAAAGGACCCCAAAAAAGCGCCTAAAATGAGGCATATAAGAGACGCACCTAAGGAAAGGTTAAAATTCGTTGAATTATGAAGAGCACACACAGAAAGCATTCAGAGAAAGAGGCCGGGTTATAGCATTATTTACTTCAAGTTAGTAATAGTTCAGTTTTTTCATAGTTTGAAAAACCGGATTGAAATATAGAACAGTGTACTAGTAAATAATGACCACAAGGATAATTAATTTTTCCTTTATATTTAATTCGCGGAAAAATGGTCTAACTCATCGGTCAAGGGGATAACACTGAAAATCAGTACGGTGTGAGAATTCAAAATTGAAACGAAGCAATAGAAGAAACTTTGAGTCTTCTTTATTTTCGAAAAATTCATAATTAACCGTATTTCATCTTCATATATTCAAAAGTTTTTTTGTAAATTTATAATGTCAAAGCTCCTAACGGTTTCATCATGAATGTTATAACCGTTTACGTTTTTTCCAATTAATTACATAATTTTGAGTATAAAAAGGCACCTGTCTGTCCAAATACCAGCACTTAACTCTTTGGTCAATCTTTCATTTAATAAATGAATAAAAAGAGGACGTTACTGCCACATGAGTTTTCTTTCTTCTTTTATGTTATCTTAAATACCTGTACTTTACTCTGGAGAAAAAATGGTATTTTTATGAACGCAACTCCCTTTTTATCTTCTATATTTTTAACAATTTGAAGAATTAATTAAACACACAAGATTTAAAAAAGTTTGCTATCATTTAAAACATAATATTTATTTATGATTTTTAGATCCCAAACTTTTTAACTTTATAAACTATGTTAATTTGTTCTTCAGTCATAATATTTAACAAAAACAAGCACAGTGTAAAAAATTACTTGTATCGACCTTCATTATGAATACTAAATATGCAATAAAAAATGGCACGATTTCAAAAGTGTTTTTCGTGCGTTTAGTTTAGAAACTTTGCACTTCAACTTAAAAGTTTAAAAAACTTTTTTAATTGTTCAGAATTTTAACCGAAATTAATTTATTAAAATTTCTTCTGCCCAATCCATGAATGAGGGAGTAAAAATTACGACGTAACCCAGAAACCCCTTTCACCTGTTGAACAACCGCGCCCTCTTTGAGCTTCCCATCCCTTTCTCCCAAACGCCCCCCAAAAATCGATATCTTCTATTCCACCATGGCATAGGACGGACTCATCCCTACTCATATCGTCTCGAAACGTTCCTTCAGAAACACGTGCACGGGAACAACCTCTCCAACTATCAACAAACTTTGCCTCGGGCAGGGAGAACTCTTGTCAAGAAACTATGTGGAGTACCATTCAATACTCACTGATGGGCTTCTTGCTGCTGTTGTCGCTGGTGGTTCTTGTGGTAAGAGGCCTTTCCCCCGAATTTTTTTTCGGGGATGTTGAAAAAAAGAACTTTTCGTTGGGGTTCCAACACTACCGGATGGGGATCCGAAGATTCAGTACAGGACATGCCCCTGACGGTTGCAAGTGCCATCGGGATCCAGTCTTACCGGAGGAGATTGTTTGCGTTTGCAGAGGACCAGGGGTCAAGGATTTTAAGGCCAATCTGACAAGGGGGGTGACCAGGCTGTAAGTACTTGAAGTTTTTAGTGGTTCGTTTTGCAATTGTTTGCTTTGCTGTTTTTAGTTCTTTATGTCGTGGAATGCCGATTTTTAAGGTTGCAGACGATGTGTTTGCTGAAGTGGTACTTACGTGATTCTTGAAATTCGCAAGTGGTAGTGCGAATTCCTGTAGTGAGAATACTTATTAGTTTTGTCTCGAGGTGTTTTCATAAATGTGTTT
>BGPR01025108.1:0-22600 GCA_013235015.1 Araneus ventricosus | reverse complement strand
CTGTTACAGCTGGTTTCAGTTACGTATTGCTATCATAATTTTCCTTTTATGAAAGGCAACAATCACTTAAGCTATGAGAAAAAGACCTGTTGTAAGATTTTTGATGTGAAGTCAGAGTATTAATTTAAGTATGTTTTTTTGGAACAAAAGTAAATCGATATGTTCGATAACATAGTTATAGTTTCAGTTTATGATTGACATATTCATTCAATCACACACATGGATTAAATAAACTATAATTTATAATAAAATGCCAATGTTTAACAGCAATTTGACGTTATCTGTTCCAATAACTTTTAATAATGCCAAATGCAGTATTCTGTATGTGCTAATATATATCAAATCCTTATGAATACAGTATATTTGTATGTTTAAAGACTATTCTTAGCTTAAACATGCTAATATTGCTCATACAGTTTCAAACATTTTTCTACATCTGCTGGGGTCTGAACGTTAACGGGTTAAATAGATATCATAAATAATAATTTCTAAAAAAGTATAATAAAATATGTGAAAATAATATGTTTAATAGAAAAGCTTCTGTCGTATTTTTTAAGCATAATATTCATTTTAGATGATACGAAATGTAAACCAGTTTCTCCAAAATAAAATTGATTAGAATTACAATGGCTCTAACTTGGTAAATACATATATTCAAGCCACTTGTATTGCTTCAAAGCCGCATTCTTTCATATCATAATCGTAAAGCTCTCTGGTTATTTATATTCTAGGAAATATGTGTAATATTAGTGAATGAGATCATACAACATTATTAGATCCTTATCGATTTTCTTTCTTTGAAAGCATCTTTTTCCGTACCATATCTTTTCATAAGAATTTTTACAAGCATGCATTCCAGAAATTAATTTATTGAAGGAGCTTCAGAAACTCACATATTCACATATTGACATAATTTTAATCTTTTATCAAGTTGTTGAGCCTTCATTTCGAAACAATATTTAGTTCAAATGAAGTTAAAGTTATTTCAATCGAAATTCAGTTATAAAATTTTCACACAGGAAGTTTCGAAGTTTGCTTTCGGCTTCTAGGACATTTAAAATAATTTATTTTGTGCAAAAAAACGGTTAACTTTTATAATATAAATATCAAATTCAGTTTGAAATATTTTCAGGTACTAACTACGAGTATATAACATCGAATTCATTGTTAATAATAATTGGTTAGAGCGTCTTCTGTATATTTTATTTTAGATTTCTAATATTTTGGATATTTCTCCTAAATTCCTTTTTATTTTAAATTAAATTCTCCTCTATTAGGTAAATGCTGAGAAAATATTTATTTTGTTAATTTAAGGGAAAACCTCAAATTTTTTCAAGAGGCATGATTTTGTAATTTTTAAAGAAATCCCTATCTTTTTCTAAGACGGATTATTTTTACTGCTATCAAAATCCTACATAGACAGTGATATCCTCATTAATAAATCATGTTTAAGAAAATTTAGTGAACTGCTTTTTATTTTTATACCACAAACAATTTTAGTTTCCAAAACGAGTTCTACAAAAAATATAAGGTTTTAGAAGGAAAGATTAGGACATTCAGAATATTTTATATCTCTGCAGTAAATTTTTAAACTTATAAATTTGATTTTTTAATACTATCATGCAAACAATGTTTACCAATTTATATTTTATTTTCGTTCTGAATTTTAAAAAATCAACTCATTCTCTGTGCATAAATTTTTATTAGCAATTGAATTACGAAAGTTCTTTTAATCTTCGTATTTCCTTCTGTTACAAAACTAATTGAAGTGATTAAATCAAAATGTTTTCTGAGACAGTTTTAATTGCTTTGTGTTGATCGCACTAAATCGTTGTCTTTGTTTTAAAATAATAGTTTTTTTAATGAAACTACGCAAAACTAGCTCACTGTTTCCATTGTGAACAAATCCAAAAACTAACCATGCTGTAAACTTATGGTACATGTAAAGATCGGAAGTATACAGAAAATATTGCGATGATACAGTAGACAAGCCTTATAGTATAAAATTTTAAGATACTCCATGTATTATAGCTGGCAACATACACATTCTTTTCTTCAAATTGAATTTTAATTGATTGAACTTCAAAAATAGGCACACTTTTCACTGTTTCTCTCACTACTCTATGTAATGATTCTATCTCGATTATAATATAGTTTGTATTGGAGAAATCCTATTCATTGCAATTTCTAAATCATAATAATTTGGCTTCATATATAGAAAAATAATGTTTCCACTTCATATTGTAAGGACATAGAATTTCAATATTTCTTCGATGTATACCTTGTCTTCAATTATATTGAGTGTATTTCCACGCATTTATTTTAAGTTATTATAAAACAATATTTGTTCTGTTCTGTTTCAGGTTTGTGGCGATAGTTCGACCTCTACGGCCGCGCATGTCCAAATTGGTTGCTTACGCTATTCTAGGTTCAGTGTGGCTGGCGGGAGGATTGCTGTCATGCCCATCACTCATTTATTCCACCACCATGACCTTCAGGTATGCAGACAGAGGACATCGCACTATTTGCTATCTTGTGTGGCCAGATGGACCTGCAGGCCATTCATATTCCGACCACATGTAAGTATTGATTTCCCTTTGCTATTTATTATTTCTCCAAAATTAGAGAGTTGTAATAATATTTTAACAAATTTATGGACGAGTTTTCTGGTTTGTTTACATGCCTGCACTACGTATTTCCGGTATAATGCTAAGTAAATGGATGTTCAAAGCGGAAGTCCAACATACAAGCAGATAAAATCAAGGTTTCTACTGTAAGTAAACAAACCAGAAAACTCGTTATATTATAGATAGAAGGCCGGTAAGTGTGCTATTAAATAACAATCATTTAAAAGCCAGGAAGTTTGTTTTAAGTAGTTTAACGGACACATAGGGTAGACCAAGGCTAGATGGCCATAGGAACACGTTGGTCCTGTCGCGATATTTGTAAAACTTTCAGTAATTAACTATAATACAGTAAACATATAAACAGTAATTAACTATATCATTACAGACAAGTGTGTCTTATTCCGTCTTCCTTCTTCCACATCAGCGTCATTAAAGAACCAGATGGAATTTTCTAATTTTTACTAATCTGAGTAAATTTCCTCACTTAAAAATAATCGTTTCTTTCTTCACTCATATATAACTATTTCCATTTTTACAAATAACATTCAGAAATATGATTCTTCATTGTTAATTTAAGGCTCGTTTGCTTATCGAAATTCTTTCAGAATAAATCCCTACACTCAGGAGAAACAAAAATGGCGATATGGGGCTAGTTGGCCCATTTCGGATGAGAAATGTTGGCCCGAACGTGCCCAGGGGCGCATGTTCAGGATGTGTGTTACAGAAATATCTCCGACTATGTGGGATGAAATTGCACAGGATTAATTATGGAAGATACTTGTTATGAAAAATCATGCGAACTAAATTTTGATTATAATTACACAGCACTATTTGACGATGACCATAAAATCTGTATCTCAGTTTCTATTGAGTAGAAATGCACCAAATTTGTATATAATGCACATAATGTGGATATTAACACAATTAGGTTATTTAAATTAGTAAAATATAATAATATAGAAAAATGTTTTGTGATAGTCGCTCTATGGGACAACTTACCCCGTAGTCAGGGCAGAATGGCCCAAGTGACTTGGTGTCAGTTTGTGGTTTTAAATTAATACTGATATTTAATATATTATGATTTTACTAGGGCGATTTTTTTCTGAAGGTACACTGTTAGTGTCAGTTTAAAACATTTTTTTTTTTTCAAATTTTAATTTCTTTTCAACAAAAGACTCTTAGAAGAGAAAACGGGCCAACTAGCCCGGTTTACCCTAATCTTTCAAAGGAAAATAGTAAACTTAAGTAAAATAAGTGCCTTGCTGAAGAGTCGTTTACATAGACTTTGGCTTTTGTTTTGGTGTTCAGTACTGCGGACTGTCAATTCTATTACTTTCTTATAAAGGACAGTGATTTTTAAAATAGTAGCGTTAATAATAGTTGCCCATGTTATTAAAATCAGCATATATTAGGGAATTATTCATCAGCACATCAACCTGAAAGCTCTGCATGTGTTTCCGCTTTTAACAATTGTTCATATTTAAATATTGAACAACGAAACAGCTACATGAAAAGGTTTAATCTTATGAACTTTGACTACTCAGAAGACACAACTTGGAAATCGAAGATATGGTTGAATCGTCAATACCTCTGATGAAAACTAAAAAGCTTGGTTTATTTTGGAAATGGATTTGTTGCATTTAAAATATCACAAGATGCAACACCGATGAACGATTTATAAAATTGCTGAAAGGAGTACAAATTTTCAATTCGAAAAACATATACATTTGAAAAGTGAGTTTCTGATTTATAGGAATAATTTTCTAAATGAATTGCTTTTGGATAAACGTAAGAAATGAATTTTAAGATATTTCCCTTTTATGAAATTTAAAGAAGCAAATAATGACGTTCAAATCAGGGAAGCAATCCTATTAGTAGCCATGCCGAAGTCATATGTATTATTTTTATTTTAATATATCCAAAACTATTTAAAGCATTCTACCTTACTTAATGATAAATAGCTTAAATGAACCTTTGATTGCTGCTATCTTTAGTTATTTTTTACTTCATTATTTACATACTATTTGAATACAATGCACATAATGTGCTGTCATTGTTCTTTTCTGTAAGGTTAAAAAATATGAATATGGACATATCCAAAGCTATTTTTTGCGTCTTCTTGGTGAAAAAGTTTGTCGAGAAAGTTAATCTTGTTTCGTTCTCATTTGTATTTTTCACATTCAGTTTCTTCGCATAAAAAATACTCACACATAATTGCTTTCATATTTATCATTTTGACTACTAATAAAATGATTTATTTTATGTATTCAAATTTTTCTAACGGGAGAAAATGACATTACGTCTGAGTACGCAATTATTTCTTTTACTTAAATAGGTGGATGAACTAAGAAGCCCTTAAAACTCCTTAATAAAAATGAATGATGATTATTTCAAAAAATGAGGAAAAACCCCTCGAAAACCTCATGTTAAATATATATATTAATAATAACTAATTTAGACAAAGACGTCATAACATTATATTCACAAGGAAAATAACAAACATCAATAATCCCCTGCAAAAACTTCAATTTTAACAAAACTATATATAATTTTTATGTAATAATTAAAATTTATTAATAAATGCCAAAAGAACCTATAGAAAATGTGAAAATATCACGCACAAATGTGAACATTCTTATGAATATATATGATTGAAAGCTTAACAAAAATGTTACTTGATAAAACTTAATTAAGAACAATATTGATGTTTTAAGTACATTTTTATTTATTTTAGTATAAATTCTTTAAAGTTGAATCTAAAGACAAATGAAGCATGAACGAGTTCATACGTTTTATAAAAATGCCTGTGTATTGGTTTATTAGATATAAAAAGATATTTACATTTAGTTAATCATGTTATTTAGATTAAAGCGAAATTTGACTTTCTTTCATGTAGATTACTAAATTATAATCACTTACCTGAATACACTTACGAGGATGGATCCGAAAAACAGGTTACAAGGCTAATAAAAAATTAGTTATTAAAATAGACAGAAAATAAAAAAAGACAATTAAGAGGCATACTTGCCGATCACTTTTCCACAAATCTACTTAGGCATTTGTCTGAACGCAGGACCAACTTGTTTAACCCGGCTTGGTAGAAATCATGTCCTTGTCCATTAAGCCAGTTTTTGGCAGCTGTTTTCACATCACTGTTTGAAGAGAACCTTGTTGCAGATAAGTGTTTGGAACCTAGATTTGGTGCCAAATCTGGGCAGTGTGGGGGTGGCTCCATACATCCCACTTGAACGTTTACAGCAATTCTTTAGTTTTGGCAGCTGTATGGGTATTTTCATACAGGAGGATGACACCATCATTCGACATGCCAAGACTTTTGTGTCGGATGGCTTCACGATAGTGACTATTTCCTTTTTTCCGAAATTGAAGAAAGACTTACCTGGAACAAGGTTTTCTTCAGGCAGTGATGTGAAAACAGCTGAAGAGAACTGGCTCGATAGGCTGGGACGTGGGTTCTACCAAGCAGTGTTAAATAAGTTGGCCCCTCGTTCAGACAAATGCCTAAATAGATTTGTTTATTATGTGGAAAAGTGATCGACAAGTATGCCTCTTAATTCCCTTTTTTATATTCTGTCTATTTTTGATAAATAATTTTTATTACCCTTGTAACCAGTTTTTGGACCCATCCTCGTAAGTGTATTCAGGTAAGTGATTACCATCTAGTAAGCTACCTGAAAGAAAGCCAAATTATATTTTAATCTAAGTAAAAAAATTAACTAAAAGTTGGGGTAAACTGAATACTCCGACCTTTGTGAATAACAAATTTGTGTTCCGTGGCCGATGCAAAAAAACCTCAAAACGAACAGCACATGCGACTACCTTTCAGATGGAGGTTCGATTCGTCAGTGAATATCGGTCCATAAGAGTAACATTTCAATTATTGTACACTCCAGGTAAGTGAGAACTTGCTTATTTATACAGAAAATTCTCATCCACAAAAGCATCCAGAGAAGGATAAAGTCACGTTCTGATAAATATTTCATAAAATATTTCTGAACTAAAAAAGTGGCTTCAAAATTCTAGGTATTGTTTGAGATATCAACCGCAATGGAGCTCAAAACATGTTCAAGACATTGTAAACATTTCATTTAAAAACATTCTAATAGCTTATTGATCTAATATACTTATCGTTAATGGGACATACGATTCTTAAACCTCGAAAAAATGGGGGAATGTCAAATTCGATACATTATTTATCTGAAACAATGCAATTCACAAACTCACTTTTTTCTAGAAAAATACTTAATCTTTCTCTTATAATACACACTTTTTCAAACCTTTCTATAGGTATGTATATATTTGAGAGAGGAATAAATATGGGTATAATTTTTGGAGAAAAAATGAGATTCACCTTGCGCGCATGATTACGCATAAAATATTAGTCTAAACACAATAGTTTAGGTATCTAAGTAATCCAAACTGTCTGTTTAAGAAACTGAACCACAATTTATTAACATTTCAATTTAATTTCTCTTTTATATACCAATTTAAAATAAAATGTTGAAAATAATTAAAATTTTAACTTTTCTTACCCCCTCCCCCCCGAAAAAACTTCTTTGGAGAAAATATGTACAAAAATTATGGTTCAATTTGTAGAACATAGCACAATATATATTCAGTAAAAGTTTTATGTAAAAATATTCAATACTTCTTGAGATATGCGCGCAATATCAAAAAAAACACAATTTGAGATATAGCGCTTTAAAGGTATGGGCATTTTCAATCTCTAGGTTGAACAGTTGACATATTTTCCTTCATAAATTTCATAATTACGGGATTTTTTTGGGGGGCGAAGTTTTTTAAATTGTTTAGAAAAGACTTGGGAATATTATTTTCTTTTTCATAAAAGTGAAAATTTTCGAGGTTTAACAGTCGTATGTCCCCTTAACTTTCAAAAAATTTCATTAGTGAGGCTTTTATTTACATGCTTCGAATGTCAAGTTATTTATTTTTATTACGATCTATACATAAAAAACTTTTTCAAGATTTGTTATTTTAAATAATTTTTCATTATTAAATTCCTACAGTAGGCTGTAAGGTATGTACCTTCGGAGCACTTCTTATTAAATTTTTAAAATTTGATGAAACATTCATGTTTTTAATTAAAATGAGTTATAAAACTAAGAATTCCAATGCAATTTCACTGGAAATTCCATTGTCTTTCAAATTCTAGGCAATTTGTAGCAAAATTTTAGTGAAAATTTGCACTTACACCAAATCTCCTATAACAAGTTCTATTGAATTTATTTCTTCAATTTTTGCGCAGTATATAGCTAACATGCTTATCTGTGTTTTGAATTAAAAATTTTTAATACCTCTAAAAATTTTGGAATTCCAAACTTTGTGAACAAACTCGATTTTTTTTCACTAAAAAGTCATTAAAATAAATAAATATTGGCAGAGAGATTAGATTTTAGCTCAAAACATAGCTAGAAACAAATAAAGCATTTTAGCCAAATTTCATTTTGATATGTAAAAAAACATTTTCCAAAATGATGTTTGACACGAAGAAAAATATCGAAAAACACAATTTTTCAGAAAACGCATTTAAAGATATTCATACGGTACAAAAACTTTTCTAATCAGCTTAGAATAAAAACATTCGCCATATTTACAAGTCAAACCCTCTTTTACTTGATTTTAATCGACTTTTGTGTTCGTTTAGCTTTTTAGATTTTTTTTTCTGAATAATTTTGTGTAGCAGGTAGTGAGTGATGTCTCGATATCTGAATTAGCTTCTTGTCAATTTCCATGTAACTTTTAAGCATCAATGGATAAATTTATATTTCAAAACACTTGATGACAGGTAGCAGATTGAAGTAAATAGAATTAAATTAGAAAACTGCAATTTGAACGCAAAAAATAATTTTTACTGTTGTAATTACTGGTGTTGTAATTTTTTAAAAAAGTGTCATCAAAAACCAATAAAACAATAAAAATAAGAAATGGAAGCTTAAATCTATATTTTTAGACAAAATATTGCTTGAGAATTAAAAAATAGTTGTTCAAACTAATTGTTTGTATTTTTAAGGCTCTTTAAATTGCCACTTCCGGTATCAGAATTGTTACTTCCGGTTTATTATTTATGCTATATCTTTACTTGTAATTCTAGTAGAAACAAAAATAAAGCATTTCAGACACCTAAATGTATGACCTATAAAATGAATAGATAGAACAAATTTCGAAAATTTTCAGCAAACGAGGAATTTAGGGTAGTAAGTGTCGTAATTTATGGCTAAATTATTTTTGTGGAAATTCATTGAATTTTATCCGGAATCTTATATAAAATTCCTTTTTGTTTTAAACATAAATCATTCATCAATAAAAATAAGCTCATGCTATTAAAAGATTTTCATTTGAATAGCTTCGGAAAGATTCGTATATCCTAAATTTTGTTAAAACAAATAAATATTTAAAGGAAGGATGCTTAAGCTTAGTTTTGGAAATATCAAGAAACGGGATTTTGGTCTGGGAGGGGTTGAGGTCATAAAAATTTGTCTCGTTATGACCTCATGGCTTATGTAAGTTAACTTTAAGTTTAACTTTAGTTACCTGACAACAGCGGCGAATTCGAGTCAGGGGGGCTGAGGTCATAAAATCTTTTCATCGTAGTGACGAATCTCCAACCTCATGGCTTATGTAAACCAAAACATTTTAAATTTACAGACTTTCCTCACCTGAAAATAAAAATCATAAAGAACACTACAATAGTTTTGATAATTTAATAAAAACACAGTGAAATAACTAGCCAAAAAATGTTTTCGACCGCATTAACGCTATAAGTACAAGTGGAATGACTACAAAAGTGGAAAAATTTTCGAGCCTGTCAAGCCAGGAAGCAATGGTACCACATTTTATTTTTTAAAAAAGAGAGATTAAGAACAAACAGATGTAGTGATTTGAAAGAAAAATCAAGAATTTTGGTTTAGCTCTGGGGGGCTGCAGCTTCATAGCTCCCCCCCTTAGATTCGCCACTGTCAAGAAAGATTGCGATGTTTTGTTCCATAAAAGTTTCATTACTAGATAAATAATAAATATATGTTAAAGATAAGTTTGCTGAAACTAAATAAAAATTATCCGGAAATTAATATAACTGAGGGAGTCTACAATTTTGATGGTGTTATCCATTTAAATTTCTACTCAGCTGTGAAAATCATTTATAACGATTTCATATTCATTATTTTATTTATTACTCAATTTAGAAATCAATAACTGGGATATTATATTTTAATAGTAACTTTTCTTCTATAGATATTTTTCATATTATTGTATGTATGCTTACAAAATTCGGTTTGTTATGAAGATGACACCAGATTATTTCCTATGTATTAAAAAGACTTCAGTTCTGGTATTTGTTATGCCATGAAATGAAATCACATTCAGATGCAGGTCAAAAGACCATATACTGAATACAAGATAATATTCTACTGTAAATTTTTAGCGTACTAGAAAATTTAAGAGACTAAATTAATTTTCGGAGGTTAAAGAGTTTAATTTCTCGAAAAAAATCTAAATTTGTGTTATACTGCAGCGAACAATAAAAAATGAGGTGTGACAGTGTAAAGATTTGTTTATTTATTTAAAAATGCTTCATTATCATACTGCAGGTAAGAAAAATGAGCATTCAATGCAGCAAAGCAATCACAATTAAATATTGATTGTGATAATCACAAGCTAAAATATTGAAGGCAAAGGAACAAGTATTTATACACGAGGGCAGATTAAAAATAACTCTCTTTCTCTTTTCTTCTCGAGAGATTGTTAACGAAATGTTGGTTTTATAAGGAGCTTCGTTGTTTGGCTACCTACTATCTAGATTATGCAGATGGCGCTAGCGTAGTGGTAGCAAAAAGATGTGAAGAACTGGGCTTTATGTGCATAGTAGGTACCAGGATGGCCATATTGGCCTTTTTAAGGCCAAATTCTGGGAATTTTCATTCGGCCTTAAATTCATTTTTGTCCCTTTTGGCCTTATTTTAGATTATGAATTTTAGAAGGGTTCTTAATATATAATTTAACTATTTATTTATAAACTTTTAATATGACATTTTTCAAACGACCAACAATAAGCTGCCAAAGTGCTTCCTATATTAGAAGGATTTCTGTTCCCTTTCTTCAGACTGGATTAGTCAGAATACTTCTAGCGAAATCTATGTTTGTCTCAGCACGCACAGCATATAAAACCCACTTTCTCGTTTTTTGTTGTTGTTTTGTTTCTTTTCATGGTCGAATTATTTTACGAAAAGTTCCACACAAAAGCGTAAAATATTTTAATGCTACTAAGAACATAACTTTTTTTTTGAAAAGTCGTGTGTGTATGCAGATGTTTTTTTTTAAATTCACTTAAATTTTGGTTTAATAAAAGAGTATTATACATGTGTCAATCTAGTGGGATTTCATTTCATGAAGGATGATCTTTTTTCATAACAAATAAGGGAAAAATGAGTGCTTAAATCAAATGTTCAAATTTGGCCTTTTTGGCCTTATTTTAAAGACAGTGTGGCCTTATTTTGCTATTATGATCTGAAAACCCTGGTAGGTACCTAGAGCAGACGTGTTTCGTAATCAGCGATAAAGAAACAAATGCAAGGTTTTATGCTATATAAATGGGCTAAGGAACTCCAGGTGCTTAAATCCGTGATCTGGTCATTGAAGTGTGTGGTACGAGTGTCATATGAAAGCAAATGGTACAAGCAGTTCAGTGAGCCAGATTCGGATGCTCACTGGAGAGAAGAACATCAAGCGTGCTGAAGAATGTATTTCGATCCAATACAGATGCTCAGACAACCATTAAATAGTTCTTACAGAAGTCCGTGTGCAGGACAAATATCAATTTTTCATGAAGGGCTCTTAAGCAGCTTTAATTATAATGAATAATACATTTATGTCCTTAGCGATTATGTAGAACTAGTCGCCTTCAGTGACCAGCTTGTTGGCCGGAAATATAATTTCAATTAAATCTTGAATAATTTTATATTCTCATTTCCCTTAGCAACGTAAGCAGATCGTAGTATATATTTAACCCATGTTCTTTTAGTGGCCTTGCACCTGTTCTTTTCATTGTCTACATAAATGTCCCTAATGGAGTCAAATAATTTACCATGTCATGTAACATCTAATTGCAAGTTGTTGGCGCCATCTTCATTTTCTTGTTACTCTTGCAAAATATGCATTTGATTTCAACATTAAAATGGTTCAACACATTCAACTCAGAGAGGTTGGTTTACAGATTCCACAAAAAAATTGATGAAATAAAATATGAAAGCAAAATGTATTAGGACCTTAGCATTCAACAATGAAATAGATGCACGCAATTAAATATTTGTTTAAACAATGGAAACGGTTTGAATCTCGTTGCAACAAAGAAAATTATTGCTGTAAATTATGCCAAAGGATATATTTAAAGAGTTATTAAAATTAGAGATAAATTGTACGAGAACTTAATTGATATCATTGGAAAGGTAATTGTTTGCACTTTTAGATGGTATGAAAAATATTTTTATGGTGTAATATTTTCGAAAGTTATTAAGGGAAAACTAAAATTTCGCTTAATTTTTAATTAATTAAAATTTCAAAATAACGGCTCCGAGGTGCAGTGCACATTCACAACTTCCAAAGAATGTTCGTGCCAAATTTTGTAGCTCTAGGTCCAGCGGTCTGTCCTGCATAGCGCCAACACACACAATTCTCCTTTATTATTAGTAGAGATAATAAAATGAGCCTTCTTCTTTATGCTCCCTGTCAATTATTTTTCTTCAGAAATGAACAGGAAAATAAATAAATAAAAAAGAAATAACTGAGTTAATCTCAGGAGTTGTGGACGGATGATGAACGTACTTCAAATTTTCTTTCCCAAACTTGTGTTACATTGAGGGAGAAACAAGAGATCCTTCTCTGCTATCAAAATACTCTGTATTTTGATATCCCAAATAATACCTGCAGTTGAATAATGTCAGCATGATTCAAACTCGTGATATTTTTAGACTCAACAGGAACTAAATTTGTAAATCATTTAATTTCTAACTTCAATTTTATGGTAAAAGAAATATGGGTAAAAATGTATTTATTTAAAATGCTTTTAAACTTTCACGAGGGAAATAAACACATATTAATTATAAATTCATTCAATACTTTTAAATATGATTATGCATATTTGTGTGTCTAGGACCGTTCATTCGAAAGACGTTTTGTACTCTGGAAAGATAGATCCAGATGAGAAAATGCAATATCTGTTTTTCGTCTTTTTCTTTTGGCTACGGTAAGTTTTGAGAATAGATCCGATTGGGTAGACTGGTGGGTACAGGAAATGAAATTCTTCTATCCCAAAGGACAAGCAATAGAATTTAGGTTCTGTAGGGAAAATATTCATGGGAAAGCTAGCAAATTTAGCAAAGGGAAAGATAGAAAAAATAGAAAAAAATGTAAAGTACCGTGAATAGGAGTTGAAGAAAATAAATTGATTTTAGAATTTGTAGCGTCCAGAAACCAAATGATCCACATACGCCAGAAATGGAATTTCAAAAGTGTTCATTGTTCGTTCGTTGCGACAAAATTTATTTTTTCGTGTTTTTCCTGTTTTACTTTTTTCAGGAAAACTTTTAAAAAATAAATTTGAGTAGCCGTAGTAGTAGCAATTTAATGTCATTTTTTTCCCATGCGGTAATGTTTTTTTTATTTTTTTTATTCGAGTAAGAACTATGGAATTATATGAAAAATGCTTTATTGCGTTGGACAATTCTGGGACACACAATAAAAATTGATTCCATATTTTCAAATAATCTTAGTTGAGCTGATATTTTCGAATGTTTACATTCTCGAAGTTCATTCAAATACACATATTCTCCTTACCTCCATATACCGAGCAAATCGAGGTACTTTTTCAACTCGAAATTTCTACATCGACATTTCGACTGTTTATCTGTAAAATTGTTTGTTAAGCAGTCAAGTCCAAATGCGTTGCTCTTTTATCTGTGAACTTTGCATGAATGTTCCTTGAAGTCATTGAAAACGACGAATGGGGAAGGATCCTTATTTATTTATTCCGTTTTAAGATGGTGGTCGTTTTAATTGTTCCGTTTCAAGCAATGTTCAGCTTTTGCATAAAATCTAGACTAACGGAATTCCATTCAAAATTCGTTTGTATATCCCGGTTTTTCAATACTGAAAAAAATGTCTGAACCTTTAAAGACTGTGATGAAGTGCAGATCTTAGATTTTTTGGAATGAGGAACAGGAAATCTAGTCTTCAGAAATCTACAATATATTATTTTAAATATTATAATACATCTCTGCTAATGAAAAAGGAGAATGTCTCTGTGTGTGTTGGCAATCTACAGGACAGACCGCTAGTCTTAGAGCAGTGGCGTACCTGTATGAAATGGCGCCCGGGGCAAATACTGAAACTTCGCCACCCCTTTTTTTTCTTTTGAAATGCGATCCTCATTTTCCTTTCGGAAACTAGGCCGCGGTGGCCTAGTGGTAGGGTCTCGACCTCGGGACCGGAGGGTCGCAGGTTCGAAACCCGATTCCACTGAAGATCCGTCGTGTATGGGGCCTGTTGCACGCCAAATCATACGTAGTGGCCAAACGTCCTCCCGTTGGTGTGGCGCGGAAGTTTGGAGAGGGGGGTGCCAGCTCAGGTGTCGTCCTCGTCATCTGACCGTGGTTCAAAATTACGAGGTCCGTCCCTAAATAGCCCTCGTGTTGCTTCAAAACGGGACGTTAATATAACCTAACCTAACCTTTCGGAAACTTTATGCCTTCGAGTGCAAAGATTAAAAGTGGAAATAAACTTAAAGAAGAACATATAAAACACTTTTGAGTTGATAGGATTAACACATTACAGATTTTTTTAACAAAATTTCGCTGAAGTTTCACAGAAAATTTGATGCATTTTAGCCTTAATCCCTTAAATATAGATTAAACAAGAAATTCAAAGTTTTTTGTAAGAAACTTCGATATATTAGAAATTTATTAATAAAAGGTGCATTCCATTTATCTCGTATTTGAAAAATAATATAAAATGTGCACAGATCTCTTAATCCATTGAAAAAAACCCACACACATACGAATAATAATAAAAAATTATTTACATTACTTTTTTCCCCATCGTCAGTATATAAAAATTCTAAATATTGAAATAGTTCTTTTGTTAGCGCAGATAAAAGCATACAAAAGCCTTAGTAACTAATATATATATTCACAATATAATTCATTATATAATTTCATACATATCTTTAAATTTATTAATCAAAATTTACAACTTATAAAGTTTAATAATGCTTTATCTAGCACCTTATGAAAAAGTTACAATTCATTGCATGTAATTATGGGATCATAAGTTTAAAATTCATTGCATGTAATTAGGGAATACGCTACTGAAGGAAAAAAATGCTGATTCAAGCAATAAGCAAAATTATAACCTTATTAATTTGTCTATGACGTGAAAAATTGTACTTCCTTATTATTTTAGTAGACATTATTCATGTACATAAAAAAAGATACGTTATTTATGTACATAAAAAAAGATGCATTATTTATGTACATAAAAAAGATGCATTATTACTGAAAAAATTGATACTAAATCACTAATAATAGTATAATAATTTCAATTTCTTCGGATTTAATGTATTTTTCAAAACAAATGGAGGGGAGGAGGAATCTGACAGAAAAGTTATAAGTCTACATGCTGGAACACAACTGGTGAGATTAATCTTCTAAATGCCGAAGGTTTCATGGGCAAAGTCATCATTCCAGATTTTAATCGGGTCAAAAGCTTGAAATAGACTTCTTAATTAAAACTAAAACACTAAAATTGAAGTAATCAGTCTAAAATTTAAATTTAGAATAATTTTCACTGAAATAAATTAAAATATATGCATTATCGGCATCATATCAAAAAGAACTTCTGGCGTGGGCATGACGATGTCATTTCTTAGAATTAATTATTATCATGACCAGGATAATAATCTTCAAAACTACCTTTTCGCAATATATAAAGAAAGTACATGGGAAAGGCATTATTACTTTATTTGAAAATCATTTTATTAGAAAAAATATCTGCTGTAAACATAGCAGAACATTTGAGATATATTACTTCATTATTTAATTTGAAATTTTCTTACATGCATATTTAATTCTTTAGCATTTTAAATGTAAATTCTTTCTTCCTTGCTATTTTAAAGAAAATTAATAAAACATATTTTCCCCAGTGTCAATTTAAGATCTGTTTGCAAGATCTGTTAAATTTTTACTAGCAATTGCAAAACTTTATGCGGTCTTTTCTCTCTCTCTCTCTCTCATTTTTTGGGAGTTTTATTTTTTGTTTGGCAGAACAACTTCATCTGGGTTTTGTGAAATAAAAATTTAAAATAAACACTATCGCATTTTCATCATACAACTTATGCAAATATTCAGTACTAAAAACAATGTAAAGATAGTGAACTTACGTTCTTTAAAGATGGGATGTTCTTACACTACGCAAAAAATTCAGGTATATTTTTCGTTCTTCACTCTTCTCTGATTGAAAATAGGAATGACACCTTTGCTAACCAATTATCACCAATTTTCGAAGAAACTGATATCCAATATGAATCATGCATACCGTGAGAAACCACAGGAACCAACAGGTCAGAAGAAGGCGTCAGAAACACTGCGGAGATAATCATCCCTAACCATCTTCCCTTATCTTCCACCACACAGACACTAATTTGTGTCTAAGCTCTAAACGAGCTTTTAATTTCGCGATAAGGGTTTCGCTCAGCAAATGTCTGAAATATAATATTGTTTGTTATTTTGTCACAACTGAGGTTTCCGGGTTGTAAAAATGACTGTATCTTTAGAATTTTCCCACAGTTTGTTGAAATCATTTCAATTTTTAAGAATCTTGGAAATAAGAGCTTCAAAAAGCTACTTTTATGTTAAATACAACCAATTGATTCCTTAATTTTGCGGCCCCTTGCAATTGCGCCCAGGGCAAAAGCCCCACCCTAGTTACACCACTGGCTTAGAGCAATGGAATTTGGCACAAACATACTTTGGAGAGTGGGAATGTGCACCTCGGAGCCGTTTTTTTGAAATTTTAATTAGAATTTTAATTAATTAAAAATTAAGCTAAATTTTGGCGTTGGTCCTTAATAACTTCCGAAACTATTACAGCACAAACATTATTTTTACACTATCTGAACATTTTTAAGATTTCATTTTCAATGATGTCAATTAAATTGGCGTACGATTTTTTCTCTAATTTTAATAATTAATTTAAAAAATATTTTTTGGCATGATTTACAACAATACTTTTCATTGTTGCAACATATTTCAAACCGTTTTCATTGTTGAAACAAATATTTAATTGCATATTTCTCTTTCATTGTTGTGATATGAGATCCTAACACATTTTGCTATCATATTTTATTTCACCAAGATTTTTGTTAAATCTGTAAACCAAGCTCTCAGAGATATTGCTTTGCTTATATTAAGAAACATATGCTGAACTGTTATGGTTACTTTGTTTTTATTCTTTTTTCAATATATTTTAATCCAGCTAAAACACCTCTGGCCATAAAATGTGCTGCGTCATTTTAATGTTGAAATCAAATGCATATTTTAAAAGAAGAATAAGAAAGTGAAGATAGTACCAACAACGTGGAATTAGGGATCACTGGACATGGTCAGTTATTTGACTCCATTAGGTACATTTATATAGACAATGAACAGAACAGGACAAGTTCTGGTGGAAAAAATGAATAATTATAAGATTAAGACTAGAGTAAGTCATAAAAATTATCATTTAAAAATGTCACATTATAGTTTAACATTTTAAAAATTCCTAATTCTGAAGAGTTTTTAATATGTTTAGTTTCCATTTGTGCAACCTTTTATAATCTTGAAGACTCCTTCGAACACAGAAAAATATAAAGGTCTTTCTTCCATGCATCAAAATGCGCAAAAAATACCTATAGAGAACAAAATCGCTGTTTTGATATAAAAGAAACACTGCAATAGTAATGAAATTTTTTGAGTTTTCAAAAGCAAACACATATAAATAAAGATACTAAATTAGATAATCATCTCTTTTTAACATTCATTTTGAAAACTCAAAAAATTTCATTACTATGTAGTGTTTCTTTCATATAACACAATAATAAATTAGATAACTATATCTTTTTTAACATTCATTTGAAAACTCAAAAGCCACACAGTGTTTCTTTTATATAACACAATACTAAATTAGATAACAATCTTTTTTTTAACATTCATTTATCTACCATCCTTTAGAACTACACTATGACAGTGTAAGAAATAGACAAAAAATATTCCGGATAACAGATAAAAGCATAATTTAGAAATTAAGAAAGTTTAAAGTGAGATAAAGTATAAGACTACGAATTTCCTCAGTGTATTTGAAGTAGTAGACCGATTCCACCAATGATCTCCCATGTACGTGCAACTGATGAACCATAAGTCTCCTCACACTGATGTACAGCGGAGGCTAGAACTGGTGTAATATTCGTCATCAGAACTAAGATCAAAATTATGAAGGCAATCTAAAAGTGCCTTCGATGCAGCTTGAGACAGATTATGAGCCGAACTAAACAGAGCTAAGACATATTAATACAAATGGTTTATTCAAATATCCAAATCAAAGATCTGTTATGGCTCAAATGTATGAATATTCAAACAGCTTTTCTTTTACCATAATGTTGGCTACTTGGATTGTGTAGTCATCAACGCATGGAGTTATACTATATATTTAAAAAATTCCTTTTTCTTGGCATATTACTCTGACGAAAAATTAAAAAAATTAAGAATGATTTAATTTACTTTGAAGTTTCGGTATTGGAAAAGAACAAGGAATGTCAAAGTATCTAATGAAATGGAAGCAAGATAAGGCCAAAACTTGGCTAATGTTATTGCACAAGAACACGCAAATAGTTAAAATATTTGAAAATGTATTTAATATTGCATGAGTTAAACGACAGAATTAAGGATTAAAGAACTAAGTTTGGGAGAAAAAATGTTGAGCGATGAACTTGAGAGACTCATTGAAGTATTAGAGAGGTCAACGTCTCTTAGATTAAGAGACCAGTATGAAATTGCTTTTAAGAAGGGATAAGTGGTTTCACGCTACCCATTTATTTTAAGTGCTTTCCGTTATTTAATTACTTCATCTTTTAGGTAATATATGTGGAATCAGATATTTCTGGAATAAAATTTATACATACAGATCAAATAATTAAATAGATTATATATTTAATTTTAATCGTCATTTATTTGTGAAATTCTATCGCATTCCATATTAAAAACAAACATGTAATGCAGAAAATCAGCCATCTTTGCATTTTCATGTTTTACGGAACTCGGAAATACTTTAATTTGTTTATCAGTATACCATAAAATGCTCAAATTAACTATGGAAATTTTACAATTTTTGATAGTGGCATTTATTGGTTTCATTATATTTTTCTTCGACTTCAATTAAAATTAGATAAAAATTTGACATATCAGAAGAAAGATATTCTTGTGTGGAGAAAAATTGTAAAAATAAGTTTAAAACATGAAAATGTAATAATTGAGACTCAAAACCTTCATTTGAGCTGTATTTTTATGTACTAAGTTAAACAGTTGTGCTACTTTGGGATTCTGTCCAACTTTTATTTTTTCCCGTTTTATTTATGATACAGAAATGTCGTAATCGCAAAACACATAATACGTCATTTTTCTTAAGTAGGTTCTGCGATTGCAAGTAGGCCTAAGAGGTTTAAAACTTGATGTTGCTTTGTTCTGAATCAGTGGAATAAAGGGTTGCTTTTAACCTTCCGTCGGGGCATCTAATCTGTGAGATGAAGCATCATATTTTTTTGGGCCTAATTACGGGTTTTACCGAGAAAAGTGTGGGTCCTCTAGTAGCTTTCTGGCTTCCTACCACTCAAATTTGGATATCGTAGTTTTTTTCTCTAGTGCTCTTTTGATGTACGTGAAAGGCACGTTCATCTGGTAGATTTTTGATTTCCCAAATTCTTCTCAATATTCTTCTTTATATACCTGCAAAAGTTCGTATACCTCTGTCGCAACCTTTAATTCTATGATATTGATCGCCATTTCCAATATATTTTTTCGACAGCTGTTGTCATTACTAAGGAATCTTATGGGAAAAATAACGCCAACTCTTTCCTGAATTCCTTCCTGGATATTTTGTTAGTTGAAATTGCAAGGAAATACAAAAAATTATTCAAAAGCGCAAAT
The DNA here is from genome assembly GCA_013235015.1 of Araneus ventricosus. Classification (NCBI taxonomy): domain Eukaryota; kingdom Metazoa; phylum Arthropoda; class Arachnida; order Araneae; family Araneidae; genus Araneus; species Araneus ventricosus. Next base: position 2,712 of record BGPR01025108.1, on the reverse strand, counting down.
ATTGCTTTGTATCACCGAATAGTTCAGTTTGATAAGCATTTTATTAAGCCTAACCAAAATTTAACGTTTAATCTCACTTATGAGTTGCGCCCGAACGTGTTAGCATTTGTACTGCGCCCGTCCGAAAGTTATGATAACTTTATAATATTAATTAATTTTGACGTAATTTTAGTTGCCTAATATGCCGATTCCATTTCAATTTTATTTTTTCTAAGTTGTTTTGGATTACATAGAGAGTGCTTTTAATATCTCTTGTTAAATTTAATTTCTAATATGTGTTGATTCAGAAAATTAGTCGAAATAATGCATTTTATTTTTTTTTCTTCGAAAATTGAAAGCATCTTTTCGATGATTTGGGTGATAGTATAACCCAAGATTAGAGATGTTTCTTCTTCGTCTATAACGATCATGGTTAGATCCTAATCTTTAATTACCAACTCAGTTTCAACTTCTTCCCGTTTTGCTTTTAGTTAGACTTAACGGTGTCTTAGTAATACGGGATATAATGATTCCTTCGTATGTACTATGGTTACATTTATTTGAATCTAATGCCTATTACATATCATCTGATTTCTGGAAAATAGATATAAAGTATTTAAAATTACTCTTCAGAAAGAAATAAAAAAAATGGAATTAAAATTAAGAAAATTTATATCCTAGAGGCATAATACACATCTCTCCTTATAGAAAATCGATATCATTCGTATTTTTTATATTAAGTATTCTTATTTCCACGGAGAACATAGAGGGTAGTTTGTATTCATCCATTTCGTGTTTATAGGAATTTGGGAAATAATCTCTCTGTATATTTGCTATAAATGTATCAAATTTATTTCTATTTTGACTTTTTGGCACCTTATTAGATCTGTAAGTAGGGGACTTCCACCACCAGGCCTTTCGGATTAAAGAAATTACATCGTTGTCTTGTTTTCTGCTCACAAAAGTCATTTTTGCAGTGTAAATGAACATATTTTTCCTCTTGTTTCACATGTAGCATACATATATAGAGCATTTAGGATTAAAATAATATACAATCTTGTTCTCAAATTTTATAATCTTTTGCTGGAAACGTGTGAGGTAATAAATAGGTAAGGATATCCCTACTCTCATTTCTTGCCGCTCTCTATAGGTGTGAAGTTATACCCAGATCATTTTGGAGGAAAATAAATGGAGATATAATTATGGTAATCTTCAAATTTATTTTAATATGTAAGTAAAGGATTGAGGGAAAATTTGACAATATCTGCTTACATCTTCCTTCTTAAGTTGCCTTTAAAGCCTTATCGGACGTACCCAAGAGTGTCAAAATAACAATTTTGATTTTATTGGCTTATTTCGTTGCTGTTAAAGTTCTACTTATTGTATTAAAATTTCAAATATGTACCTTTAATATTCAGAAAATATTTAGACTTTTATTTACGATGACTAATGAAAAACGTTACGCAAATAATAGCTTTAAATGATTTTTTTCGCGCCATGTCGGACTTTTTCAGCACTTCATGTTGTTTTCAAAATGATAAGGCGTTTTTTCTTTTTTTTTAAGATAGAGCTTTTAAATTTTTTTATACACTTTTATTGCTGTTTATGATAAAACTGTACGTAATAAGCATTCATTTGCGTAGTTTTTTTTATATGCAAGATATGATGAGATACTGCTAATTTTTCTCATTTTCACCATATGATTCTAGTAAAATATCTCTATATAAGCGAATAGTAGTTACACTTTAAAATCAAGTGATTCGAGTATTTCCAGTGAGTCTACAAATGAAATTTGAAGCAAAAATGTTCATATTTGAAAAAAAATAGTACGGATTTTTAAGAAATTGAATTTTTCTTTAAAATGTAGTTTTTTAACTAAACAAGCGAATCAAAATGGAATTTTCTCCTCAAGATGACTTTATATGATTATTTGAGTCAAGGAATACTATGAAAATTTTTTTTATTACTACATTAAACGAAAACAAATGTTGAGAAAGGTAATGTGTCCCCTTAATGAAAAGGTTATCAGTTTTTCATTGAAATGAATTGTTTTTCACCTTTCAGTTATTTATTTTGATAAAGACAGAAGGAATGACAACGCATGAAACGTTAATATAATTATCATAGAAGAAGTTACATTAGTGGACATTTTGATAGTTTTCTTCTAAGCTAGTATTTTAATTAGTGATGTATGCTAATATGTTTATGTCTACTTAATGGATGCAAATAAAATACATGCGTCGGACATCTGTTAAATATAAAAAAATCATGCTGTGCTTTACTCTTTTGAATTCTTTCAAACTCCATAGTTTGACAAAATCCTGAGCTAATTATTTTAAATAGCACAAAATTAAATTTAAATGTTTTGGATATATTTGGTTTTTTTTGGATATATTTTGGATATATCCCCAATTATAATATAATTCATTAAAACGAGATATTTCACCTAAAGTGTCTTTGGTTTTAATACTTAATTTTTGAAGTTTTACTTCACAATTTGATTTTTTTTAAACCGCGAATTTATTTTTAGGTTAATTTTCTTTCAATTTATTAGAGAACATTCCTTACATTATTTGAACAATTGCCGATCCTGTTTCTTTCCTTCTTTTTTTAAGCTTTTCTAGCATATTTTTATAATTTGAAAATTATAATTTATGCTTTTATTTTTCATTGTTTTCTATGCAGTGCCAGCTTTGTTAATTTTGCTCTAAATCATCATTTACATCTCACCTA
>BGPR01025107.1:0-22600 GCA_013235015.1 Araneus ventricosus | reverse complement strand
TGATGTACTTCGTTCAGTTACATGACCTTCTTTACTCTGATAAAAAAGCAATAAAGCTCAAGCACAATCTAATAAAATGATCACTTAGAATAATAAAAAAAAAAATGCAAGGCAATCCTTTTAGCCCAGTCATATTTTAAAGTTTATTTTTGCTTACTTAATTTTATCATTTTATTCCTTTCACATAATTATAGAATTGAGACTTTAAATCATTTTCAGTTAAAATCACAAAATCAAAAAGTAGCTTCAGTTGTCTCCGCTGATAACCAGTTTCTTCAACTAGACCACTGACATTAGGAAAACATTCTCACATTAGCATTGTTCTTTGGCAAATACGTATTCACAGAGTTTTTATAGACATGACTTCCCCATCAATATACTTTGTATCTGCAAAAAAAGCTAAGTCGACTCCTTGCAAACTCAATTTCACCATTGCTTCGTAATTTTGGTTGGTATTATTATTTCTCTGATGACTAATCCTTTAGTCTACAAAACTGGTTGAATAAGTAGAATTCAGTGTTGCCAATATCGGTGTTCTTACCTATAAATCTGCGTGTACGTTCTATTTCTTTCCGGCAGGTTTGAAAACGGGACAAATAGCAATGTGACTGAGTAGTGAGAATACTGTGACAGTCCCGTACATACGGGACGTATGGCAACTTTCCTCGTATATGCATATATAAAATGAATAAAGATATTAAAATACCCATCCACTTTATTTTCATTTTACTCCAAACTGAGCTGTTTTTGTTTGATAATATACAACATTTAAGAAAGAAGTTATTTGTTTCGATTTTTTGCGTCTATCGATGGGTTGGACATAAGTGTTCGAACATTCAAATTTTACTGTGTATAAAGCTGCATTTAGAAATTGTTTTTAATAATTTTTTTAATTTTCATACGTTTAATAAAGGAAACTTATTCAGTTAAAACGGAGAAATGAACTCGCAATCAACTTATTTATATTTATGAACTATAATAAATTTTACCATAAGCGAGAACCATTTTATATTTCTTCTAAGAATTTAATCTGTAGAACAGTGTCAGCTCTTTGTTCACAAGACAGGAGTGTATAATCTAATAACAATACAGGCAAAAAGGGGAAATAATAAATTTTCTTCCCGAAATTTTTATAAACAACTTTAGAGGATGGATTAGATAATTTTTCAAAAAAAAAAAATGTGTTAATAGTTTAAGCTCTGCAGGTAAATAATTAAAATCCTTTTTTCATCAGTTCCTTTTCTCTTATTAAAAAATGAAAATGTGAATGTAAAACAAGCAATGACTTTCAAAATAATATAATTAATCAAAGAAAGTATAGATGGGTGACAGAATAAATGTGAACACTTTTGAATATACATTTTTCAAACATCTCCCATGAGAAAGGTTGAAGAGGGATTTTCTAGAACTTCGACCATGTAAGAAGAGGAAGTTCAACTCACGGACAGTTTTACAGGAAAGGTCGGTCACGATAAGCCTTTAGAGGTTATTAGAAATTGATGAAAAAATGTTTTGGACTCGTCCATTTATGGCTGATATAATAGTTTACAACTTTCACCAATGGTTTCGCTTGATAAGCGCAATATTTACATGTTGTGTAAAATAAAAAAAAAAGCTGTGAATATTCAGGAAGCTATAAGGTTTTCTTAAAAAATTCCCAAATTTTCCCACGCTTTGTTTCTTACTGCTTTACGGGTTTTTCAATAGGTTATACAAAACTTACAAATTCATGATAATATGTTGGCGAAGCTATTGTAATAAAATTTAGTAAATACTTTAGGCTATTAGAGGAAATAAGAGTATTTGTAGTAAATAATTTTACTACATGTGCAAAACCTAGCCTAATTTTTCTTTCATAACTTCAAGGCAGATATATAGGACAGCTAAAACAAAAAAATTCCAGTTGACTACCGTTAAGATGCAGGAAGATACCTGTATTGCAGTGATATGAATTTTAGTTGCACTCTAAGAAAAGCCAAATGATGATGAGAGTTTTCTACAAAATGATATTTTAAATTTGAATCTTCGAATAGTTATCATGAACTATAATCTAAACATGTATTTATTTATAGAACATACAAGGTTTTCCAGGATATTCAAATTTCCATAAAATTTAATATTACTGTTAGAATCGATTTGTCCCTTCTAAGCTGTTTTGAAGTTACAAAATATTAGAACAACTGAAATAACAAAATATTTAAATGTGGATCACATTCGGAGGTTGGTGTTAGTATCCGCCAAATAAAAAAAAAATACTCAAAATCTTAATTTAGTAGTAATTTTTTTTTAAAGTAGTAAAAAAATGACAGCTTTTTGAATTAATCTAAATACTGTAATACAAACTTTTGCCAGGACTGTTAGACAGACAGATTAACTGCGAAGAAACTGGACCACGCACTGAATCTGCAAGCGAATTTGAAAAATTGAAAAAATCCGAGAATGAGATCACGAAATTTAAGCGATACTTGATTTTATATAAATTCCATTCGAGTACTCGGTTCTTAAAATTAAATGAAAGCACTTAATTAAATTACCTTGATAATAATGCAAGAAAGAAAGAAAAAAGAATTACGATGCGTATATTTAAGGTGAGGGCCTAAGCAGTTAGTTATTATTTTGCCTGCGCATTTCTACACCTGTGAAATCCAATTTACGAGACGTAGTGTCTTAGGTCCAATGGACGTATCATCAAACGAATGTCATCTTCTGCATATCTCGTTTCCATAGAGCATATTCATATTATTACTAACAGGTTAAATTTATCCAACTCATGATACACGTAGTCACTGGGCAATTTCTTCCCCTCCCCCAACGTTTCGTTTGGCTGTTTTCATTCACTCAGTAATTATTTTTAAAGCAAAGGAGAAACATAGTAAGGAGAGGATTATATTATAAGTAAGGCGAGCAGTAATCTCATAAATTCATATCGACTTAGCATATGATATTTCTGGCGCGAATTTTGAGGCCCCCCCCTAGAGTATCGGGCACGGGCTGCCGCCTCTAACGCCTGTGCGGAAATCCGCCACTACGTTTACACTGTTTCAATATTAGGAAAACAGTATTGCTGTGTGCACCAGGCATTTTATGATAAGACAACATAACTCATGTGCTATGTAGAAATAACACTCAATTTTTTTCACAGAACAACTAGATAATTCAAATGTGAGAGATGTTTTATGGTTAACTTCATTAGCTGAGCCCGGCCGCCTTTTCTGTAATAAAACAAAATGTACTCTATAAAAGCATTATTCAAATGAACATTTTTAAAATACTTTTTCACAAATATCATTCAATACTGTTTAATAAGTCTTGTGTATTTTCATGCTGCCATCTGTCGAACATATAACTTCACCTTAAAATGATGATCGATGCAGATTAATGTAAAAATCAAATATCATGTACATTTGCTGTTATAGTATGATATAATATTCAGCATCTTAAAGAATAATTGTTCAATGGGTGTTTTGTAATGGGAAACCTCCAATCGAGTGATATCCTGAAGGAAGGTTAAAATGAAGATTTTTTTATAAATAAACATTGTTTTTTTTATATCATTTAGCTGAAATTTTTTTTTATCCTCCGAAATACTTGATACATACAATACAATACTTTATTACAGCCGAAATTCGGTGTTCCTCAGTGATTCATAATGTTAGCCCTTAACATTGTACAGAAATAATATATAATATTTCTGTACTACCTGGGTTGCTTTATCAGTCATTTAAGTGCGACTGTGAACACATTTGTGGCGAATTACCAGTAGAAGAATGAAATCATTGCTTCTTAAAGACCTTCATCATTAGTCAAAAGTGACACTTTGCTTATGTTTATATCCGCAACGCAGCCCGTGCACACAGCGCATCTCTATAAGAATGCTGCGGGTTGAAAAAAACAAACAGTGTTGATCTTTGACGAATTAGACATCAATGCTGCTTTTAGAGCGTTACTGCACTGCTTTAGAGCGTCCCTGATCTGCTTTTAAAGAGTCCCTGCACTGATTTTAGAGCGTCAAGTCACTGCTTTTATGACGTTCCTGCACTACTTTCAGAGCGTTACTGCACTGATTTTAGAGCGTCCCGTCACTGCTTTTAAAGCGTTCCTGCACTGATTTTAGAGCGTCAAGTCACTGCTTTTAGGGCGTTCCTGCATTGCTTTCATAGCGTCCCTGCACTGCTTTTAGAGCGTTATGATGATTTTTAGATCAAGTTCTGCACTGTTTTTTTTAGAGCGTTCCTGCAATGCTTTTAGAGCGTTACCAGACTGATTTTTAGATCGTTCCTGCGCCTTTTGAGCGTTCCTGCATTGCTTTTAGAGGTTAGTCACTGCTTTTAGACGTTCCTAGCGCTTGCTCCCAGAGGTTACTGTACTGATTTTAGGCGTCCCTGGATCTGCTTTTAAAGAGTCCCACTGATTTTAGGAGCGTCAAGTCACTGCTTTTAAGGTGCGTCCTGCACACTTCAGGCGTTACTGCACGAGTTTTTAGAGCGTCCCGTCCTGCTTTTAAAGCGTTCCTGCTGCTTTAGAGTGTTACTGCACTGATTTTAGAGCGTCAGTCATCTGCTTTAGGGCGTTCTGCATTGCTTTATGCGTCCACTGTCTTTTAGAGCGTTAACTACATTGATTTTAGATCGTTCCTGCACTGCTTTTAGAGCGTTACTGCACTGATTTTAGGGCGTTCCTGCATTGCTTTCATAGCGTCCCTGCACTGCTTTTAGAGCGTTACTGCACTGATTTTAGATCGTCCTGCACTGCTTTTAGAGCGTTCCTGCACTGCTTTTAGGGCGTTCCGGCACTGCGTTGCACACTCCGGCCGGTTTTTGAAACCTCATTGAAGTGTTCCTGACAAATAACAGCACGGTTGTCGAAAATAGATTAATTTTAAAAGAACGATATCGGTCATTGTTTCGTTTCATTTCGAGTTTCACTTCCAGTGAAATTTCAACTAATTAAAAATGTCCTCCCTGTTCCGTGGTTTGATCTTCCACCATTTTCTATTGTCCAGTCACTGTGGATATTCGAATTCCTCAGCAACCAGGGCCATTTGTTATAACGCGAAGGAGTTTTAAGCGGAGAAGGTACTCGATTAGTATTTTATATCATGAGAAAATTAACTAGAAGAACCATTAGTTGCTTGAAGGGATTTCTTTCTTTGAACAAAGAATCAAATAGAAATTATGGACGACTTCTGCTAACCACAAACTTAACATCGTATTTATAATTCTGAATCCATATTTTTCATAAAACTCTCGTTAAAACTGCAAAGCGACATTGCGTGACCATTGGAAAGCAGAAGTAGTAAATTTTTATAGAATCAAAATTAATTTACAAGATGTCTGACAGTCATTATCATCATCAGCTGTCATCTTCAACACTGAGAGAAGAAGTCTTAGAGTCAGTCACCGCAACTTCACTTTGGATCACCTGTAACTTTCTGCAATCAGTCTTTTAAGTGCGACTGTAAACATATTTTTAGCGAATTACCAGTCGAATAATGAAGTCATTGCTGCATAAAAATGCCCTCTATTAACCGCCAGCTACACCTTTATATGCTGTTGTTTAACCCATCTTCCAAACGCGAATTAAAAATGGCTACGTGCTGAGAAACAAAAAATAGTGGTGGTTATTTGATTTTGGCATGTCTTCGATAGGATGTGACTCGCTACCCTTATCATCGAACTCGAATCATTTCAATTTCCTGAGTACTTGACTTCGATTGCAGGACAATATCTTTACGAAAGAACCTTCAGAATCTTCCTTAATAGAAATATAGATGAAAATGAGATTCCTGAAATTTGTCGACGAACTGATCAGGTCAGGGGATCCCAAACTTTTTTCCCTAGAGCACCCCTTGATAAGTCTTTTTACTTTTTCGTACCCCCTACTGCCATATCTCCCCCCGCCCTTTAACCATCCGTTTAACAAAGAAGTTTTTATTAATAATGTTTCGTGCCTAGGGTGAGCTCCAAAGTCAAATGACTGCAAGTTAGAACGTTTGCGGGAGTTATTTTTGATTTTACATTCTATTCCATTTTCAGAATAGTATTAGTTCAACGTCAAAACAGATTAAATCCTTTTTGTAATAATTTCGTATGAACTTTATAAGGATAGATAAAAATAACACTTCCTTTTGCTTTCTTTTTTTATAATTTTGTGGGTATGTTTATGTATTGCACAACGTTCACTTTAACATTTTACACGAACTTCGGGAAACAAAATTCTGTAACAATTTTAATCCCATATGTTTTCTTGTGTTCGCCATTTCCGACTCTGATTTCGCGTACCCCCAGGGGTACACGTACCACAGGTTGGGAAAGTCTGGACTAGTCCAACAATAGGTGCAGCGCCATACTGTAGATGGTGGTGAAAATTGGAACTAAACTTCCAAGGTTCCTAAAGTTCCAAGGTTGGGATATTATGTAGACCGAGCTTTGTTAAATTTGGTCGCGCAAAGTTTTTAAAATCGAGCTCCAAGACCTCACGCTATCCAGTCACCAACATCATCATCAACATCGAGTGACGCAGACTGAGCGAAAAAGAATATTTATGGCAAACTTTCCCCGCAATGAAGCTTTTATTTTAAGTAAACATTGAGAGCTACGACAATGGCGACATTCCATTTAATATATTCAACGTATTTTTAAACCATAACATCTGAAAAACAAATTTTAAAAATTAATTAATATCTTCAAATGAAATGTAGAAGATTCCCACTGACTCAACATTATCACCGGAAGTTGACGAGAATGGCGGAAGTCCTACTTTACCGTAACCAAAAAAAACGGAAAACTCGTCCATTCATAATTTCTACTGACGGTAAACGGAAAGAACATAAATGTGCATCTGAAGCCACAAGTTACCTGAATTGATTCTCAACACTGTAGTGGGGCACAAGATTTGATATTCGTACTTGTCTTACCTGAAAAGAAGCATAAATTTTGAGATTTATTCAATGACTCGTTTGTCTTGTTTTGTATATTCAATATTAAATCCTAAATCCTTCAGAGGTTTATAGAGTCAAGCTTTATTTATTAAAAAGATATTAATGAACCATCATCTTCGACATTGAGAGAAGCACACTTGGAGTCAGTCTTTTGAAATTTATTTTGAATAACTTGTACCATGTTGCGATCAGTGTTTTATGTGAGACTGTAAACACATATCTGGCGAATTACCAGTAGAAGAATGAAATCTTTGCTGTATAAAAATATCCTCATTAAACCCCTTGCCGTGTAACGTAATGTAATAATGTTAGTAGAAGGTCTGTCTTGCAAACGCCCATTAAAAGTGGCCGCGTGTTGAAAAATAGAGGAAATGTGGTATTTCACAGAGTGTGACACGGTACCTTTGTCGTCAAATTCAGAAAACCTCAATTTCACAAGTACTTGACTTCAATGGACCTTATGCATTTGACGTCACATCCTCCGACACGTGACCTGCCGGAGGCAGCCATTGGTCGGTCTTAAACAGCCGACTCAGAACTGCTTTTATTTCTGAGTCGCTTATAGACCGATCGTTTTGTTTATTCCTCCACAGCTGTTTTTTTATATTCTCGAACCCAAAGGGTGCATAAGGTCCACTGCAAGACAATATCTTTACGAAAGAGCCTTCAGAGTCTATCTTCATGACAACTAGAGGAAAATGAGATTTCTGCAATTCTGTCGAAGAACTAACTAGGATGACTGCGTGTGTATTGCAATATTGCAGATGGTGGCAAAACTTGGAAGTAGATTTCTCTGCATAAATCGAAATCCCATTATTATATTGCGTTGGAATATTATGTAGAACAAACTTCATTTGATTTGGTAGAGCAAAGTTTTCACAATCGAGCTCCGAAACCTCACTTTTTTTAAGGACCACTGATCACGTGGAGGAATTTTCTGATTTGTTTATTTTTGTTTAACAGAATTTCCACGGTGAGGGTTCACTTCCGTTTTGCAGTTACCCTCGAATTTTAGCGGTGGGGAAATGCAATTAGATTCCATATAAATAGCAAAGTTCGAACCACTTCTTTCTTGAGAACACAAAGCACCAAAAAGAGCGATAAAGAATAATTAAGGGCAACCTTTCCACACATAGAGGCTGTTATTTTAAGTAACATTGAGAGCTACAACAATATCGACATGACATTTAATATTTTCAACATATCCTTAAGCCATAATATCTGAAAACCGCACTTTATGAATTAATTAACATTTCAAACAGAATGTTGAAAATTCCTACTGACTAAACATTATCACCGGAAGTTGAAATTGAAGGGGGAAGACATACTTTACTGCAAGTAAACAAAACGGAAAGCTCGTCCATTCGTAGCTTCTGCTGGCGGTAAACGGAAAGAAATTAAATGTGCGTCTGTCCCAACAAGTGGACATAAATTGATTCTCAACACGCTAAGCGGGGAACAAGATTCGATATTTGTACTTGTCTTACCGAAAAAGAAGCATAAAATTTTGAGAGTTATTCAATGGCTCATTTGTTTTGTTTTACTTATTCAACATTAAAGCGTAAATCATTCAATGGTTTATAGAATCAATATCTATTGATTAACAATTCGTTTATCAACCATCATCATCAACGCTGAGAGAAGCAGACTGCAGCCAGTCACCACAACTTTATTTTGGATTATTTATACCGTGTTGCGATCAGTCTTTTAAGTGCGACTGTGAACACATTTGTGGCGAATTACCAGTAGGTTAATGAAATCATCATTAACCACCTGTTATATTGTATGTTTCTATCAGCAACTCAACCTGTCTTGCAACAACGCACTAACAGTCATTGCGAATTCAGAAACAAAAAAGGTGGTGATCCTTGACGTGAAGTGGGTCTTTGATGGGATGCGGCACACTGCCCTCATCCTCAAATTCATTAAGCTTAATTTTCCCAAAAACTTGATTTTGATTACAAGAAAATATCTTTACTTAAACATATTCAGAGTCTATGTCTATAGAGAACAAGAGGCAATAGTGATTTCCGTGATTCTTTCAAAGAATTGACTACGCCAAAAGCATATGCAACGCAATGCTATAGATGGTGGCAAGAATTGGAATTAAATTTCTTCCAAAAATTCGAAATTACACGGTTGGAATATTATGTGGACCGAGCTTTGTTAAATTTAGCAGAATAAAGCTTTTATAGTCGAATTCCGAAACCTCACGCTAGCTTACGTCCTCTCAGCATATTTGTAACGTTTTCTGATGGTAAACGAAAAGAACTTAAATGTGCATTTGGCGCCAAATGTGGACATAAAGAAGTTCTGGAGAAGGAAACGAGGGACAAGATTGAATAATTGCACTTGTCTTACCGGAAAAGAAGTACATTGAAACCTCGCATAAGGAGCATGATTCGTTTCAGAAGTTTACTCGTTTTGCGAAACAATTTTTCCCATAGAAATCAATCTAAAATACGATAATTCGTTCCATGCAAAAAAATACTCAAAAATTTTATGTCTAACTTTTCTACAAAGAAAATTATATGTAAGATCATTAAGGAGTCTGAATCATTTTCATCTTATCTTTCATGCAGAATCAACCAACATGGAATGCGGATAGGATTTTCAAAAATGAAAAGAGGAATGAGTGCTAAACTCGGACTGATGTACCTGTTCTGTTATCCTTATTAAAGAAATAAGTCAATTACGTTGCGACATTGACTCAAATACATCTGTCAACTCGTTACATCACTCAAATACGTCACGTCATTTGTGACGTAGCTTATCAACAACTGTAAATGCATGGCAGAAAAATGGTCTTTGAGAAACCGCAGCCTTAAATATTACTGGAATCAAAAAGTAAAAATAAATAAAGTCATTCGTTCCATTCGAAACGCTTCTACTAGAAATAAAAATACAAACAAAAGATCTCATTCGATTCACAGTTAAAACAGTTTACAGTTAAAAGTGCACGCACAAGTACTAGACACCTAGTTTGATAATAATGAATGCAAAATTAAATCACTGTGGATATGACAGTAGCAGGCGCAAACTCCGGGAATTCCCCTCTCCTCGTCATGTGAAACGTTGCTCGTTAAACGAGTCATTTTTTTTACAATTTATTTCGCTCGTTATTGGAATCTCTCGTTATGCGAGGTTTCGATGTATAAAATTCTGCGAGGTACTCGATGACTCAGTTTTATTGTTTCGTTGACTCAATAATCAATAATAAATGCCTATGATTGTTACTAACAGAAATTGTATCCAATACTAATAACGTGAATAAATATGTCACATTTGAAAACATGAAATTTTTTCACGGAAAAAAACTTGAATCAGTCACATAAATTGAGTGTTACAACGAGCAATTCCAGTCACATAATCTCAGAATCACAAAGAGGTACTTTAGTGACATAGAGCTACTTTAGTCACATAGAGCTACTTTAGTCACATAGAGCTACTTTAGTCACAAAGAGCTACATTAGTCACATATTGCTACTTTAGTCATATAGAGCTACTTTAGTCACAAAGAGCTACTTTAGTCACAGTTGAGTAAGGTAAGTAAGTCTACGCCCCTCAATCCCAGCGGCCGTTTGGCAGTAACAGCCTCTCGTCGAATTTTTTATCCTGAACCTCAGTGAAGTGTTCCTGACAGTTAACAACACGATGGTTGAAAATGGAACAGCTATAAAAGAACGATATCTGTCACTGATTCATTTCACTTTGAGCTTCACTTCCAGGGAAGTTTCAAAAAAACTTCTCCCAGCTTCGTGGTGTGGTCTACAACCATCCTTACTCGCCAGTCAGAGTGGATATTCGAGTTCTTGAGACACCAGGGCCATTTGTTATAATGCGATTTTTCTAGTGGAGAAGGTGTTCGATTCATATTTTATATCGTGAGGTAATTAATTAGAAGAACCATTAATTGTTTGAAGGTTTTTTTCTTTCACCAAAGAATCAAAAAAGAAAAAACGGACTACATTTGAGAACAACAAACTTTATATTTTATTTAAAATTATGAATTAATTTTTTTAATAGAACTCTCGTGCATCGATGCACTGATGCGAATAGTGCAGAGCGACGAGCTTTATTTCAAGCTCCGCCCAGGGTTAGAGACATCTCTGGGCTTTTCTATTATAGATTCTGAATTAAAATTTCAAATTGAACTCTCGTGCATTGTTGCTCGGAGGACATAATTGCGAAGCGACATCGCAAGAGCAGTGAAAAGTAGAAGTCGTTAATTTTTATAGAATCAAGATTTAGTTAATAACGAGGCAATTATCAGTCACCATGATCATCTTCAACATCGAGAGAAAAAATCTCGGAGTCAGTCACCACAACTTTATTTTGGATTGCGTGTGCTGTGTTGCGATCAGTCTTTTAAATGCAACTGTAAACACATTTCTGGCGAATTAGCAGTAGAATAATTAAATCGTTGCTACATAAAATACCTTCGTCATTAACCACCATCTATGCGTATCTATTGGGCTTAAACCCGTCTTTCAAACGCGCCCTAAAACTTTCTGCGCGTGGGAAAACAAAAAAATTGGCGATAGTTGACGTAAAGCGTGTCTTTGATATGGTGTGGCGAAGGTCTATCATCTTCAAACTCGTTAAACTTCAATTTGCCAAAAACAGTAGCGGAAAAGAAAAGGATCCACCCATCATTATTTCCGTCGGTAACCATTGCTTCTTAAAACCAAAGATACCGTTTTACAGGAAATAACATTTACTAAGAGATTCCAAGGTTGAAATTCTCGTAAGGGGTGTTCTAAATATTTAAAATGGCACTATCTTCAAAATTCTGAACGGCAACACCCTTTTTTGATACCATAAATACCTTTCGCATGAAAAAATACCCCAGAAGAATATTTTTGGTTAATATATCATTAATAGATGGGATATATTTGACATTTTGTGTTCTCGACATAAAAGGGGTCGTCTCCATATTTACTTACTAAAGTCCTCTGATTGCCTTTAAATGTCGGTAGTAGCATTCTAAATTGTTTCTCCCTAAAAATATTATTTTCAAAGTAATGATCTACATTTTATAATTGGTAAAACTTCATGCGTAAAGAAATAAATTGATTAATATTACTCCACTTTAATTTATGAAGTTTTAATACTATATATAAACAGTTAAAATCTTTATATACATTTAAGTTAGAAAAAAAGTGGTGTAATTATTATATTTAATAATGAAAACGTTTTCGAAATATACAACGCCCCTTCAAATGCAGCGTTCTACAGCCAAAATTGAAAATTTAATGTAACTTCAAATAAATGTAACTTCTCTTATGAATAGGCAGAAATTTTGCATAGGCTTAACAAATGGCCATCTGCTTTGATTACTGTTCAAATTTATAAGTGTTGCTATTCAAAAATTTTTAACATCAAATTTGATAAATTATTTCATGTACTCAAAATTATTTCAAAATATAAAGTAAAAGTGTAAAATGTGCAGAATAATTCACACTACTACATAAAAAAGTTCTTGGTAAATAGTTACATTATTTCTCAAGATATCGATAAAAATTCAAAAATTTACATTAACATTGGAAACTCAAAATTTCATTTGCTTATAATTCCGAAACGAAAGATGCTGGGATGATGGAACTTGGTATTCCAGCATAAATTTTAATGTAGATTCGAAATATTTTAAGAACAAAATGTGTTTACATCGGAAATTTTAAAGTTAGTGCAATTACAAATATGTAGATGACTCCTTTTGATCTTTTAAGACATGGAATCTATTAGTAGACGTTATTTCTTGAAAATTGTGGTATCTTCTGTTTTAAGATAAGATGATTAGTGGCCGAATATTGTTGGGTGGATTCTTTTTTCCCCCGACTGTCCCTGATTGCGATTTCAAGAAGAGTTAGTCACCACTTTATTTTTAATTACTTGTACCTTGCTGTGATAAGTCTTTCAAGAGAGAATATAAGCACATTTGTGGTGAATTACCAGTCGAATAATGAAATCATTGCTGCATAAAAATACCCCTCAATAATCCCCCAGTTGCACTTTTATCTTGGATATTTGAACCCTTCTAGCAAGCGCGCTCTAAAATTGGCTGCGTGCGGAAAAATAAAAATAGTGGAGGTATGGTGTTACCCCTAAATTTATCGACAAACTCATTAAACTTGAATTTCCCAAGTACTTGACATCGATTCCAAAACAATATTCTTACGAAAGAGCTTTCAGAGTCTATCTCCATGCAAAGCTGGAGGAAACCAAGATTTCTGCATTCTGTCGACGAACTAACTATGCTGACTGCGTGTGCAGTGCTATATTGCAGATGGTGGCGAAAATTGCAACTAAATTTCTCTGCAGGAATCGAGATACGGTGGTTGGAATATTATGTAGACCAAACTTTGTTATATTTGGTTGAGCAAGGTTTCTGAAATCGAGCTCCGAAACCTCACGTTTTTTTAGGACCTCTGATCACATGTACGGGTTTTCTGATTTGTTTATTTTGTTTCACAGAGATTTCGTGATGAGGGTTCACTTCCGTTTTCCAATTACCTTCCAACTTTAGCGATTGCAAAATCCAAATTGTCTTCCATATGAAACGCCAAGTTCGAATCAGTTCTTTCTTGAGCACAGAAAGCTGCAAAAAGAGCGATGAAGATAAATTATGGCAACCTTTCCAAAAAATGAGTCTGTTATTTTCTGTAAACATTGAGAGCTACGACAATAGGGACATGACATTTAATATTTTCAACCTATCCTTAAGAAATAACATCTGAAAACCACACATCAAAAAGTAATTAATATCTTGAAACATAATGTTGAATATTCCTACTGACTAAAAATTATTCCCGGAAGTTGAAGGGGAAAGGGGAAGACCCACTTTACTGCAAATAAACAAAACGGGAAACTCGTCCATTCGTGATTTCTACTGAGGGTAAACGGAAAAAACTTAATTGTGCATCCGGAACCACAAGTGGACATGAATTGATTCTCAACACGCCAAGCGGGAAACAAGATTCGATATTTGTACTTGTCTTACCGAAAACGAAGCATAAAATTTTGAGAGTTATTCAACGGCTCATTTGTTTTGTTTTACTTATTCAACATTAAAGCGTAAATCATTCAATGGTTTATAGAATCAATATCTATTGATTAACAATTCGTTTATCAACCATCATCATCAACGCTGAGAGAAGAAGACTGCAGCCAGCCAAGACAACTTTATTTTGGATTATCTGCACCGTGTTGCGATCAGACTTTTAAGTGCGACTGTGAACACGTTTGTGGCGAATTACCAGTAAAAGTACGAAATCATTTCTTCTTAAAATACCTTCACCATTAATCACCAGTGACACTGTATGTTTATATCCGCAACACAACCCGTCTTGCAAATGCACTATAAAAGCCACTGCGCCTTGAAAAACAAAAAAAGTGTTAATCCTTGACGTTCGGGGCGTCTCGTCACTACTTTCAGGTCGTTCCGGCACTGCTTTTATGGCGTTCCGAAACTGCTTTTAGAGCGTTCCTGAACTGCTTTTAGAGCATTCCGGCACTGCGACTGTACCAGTGTGTTGCACACTCCAGCCAATTTTTGAAACCTCATTGATATGTTCCTGGCAAATGACAGCACGGTTGTCGAAAATAGAATAATTTTAAAAGAGCGATATTGGTCATTGTTTCGTTTCATTTCGAGTTTCACTTCCAGTGAAATTTCAACTAATTAAAACTGTCCTTCCAGTTCCGTGGTGTGATCTTCCACCATTTTTTATTGTCCAGTCAGAGTGGATATTCGAGTTCTTCAGCAACCAGGGCCATTCGTTATAACGAGAAGGACATTTTGACGGAGAAGGTGTTCGTTCAATTATCGTGACATAATTAACTCGAAGAACCATTAGTTGTTTGAAGGGGTTTTTTCAAACAAAGCAGCAAAAAAGAAACGACTTCTGGAAACCGCAAACTAAACATTTTATTTATAATTCTGAATTCATATTTTTCATAAAACTTTCGTTAAAACTGCAAAGCCACATCGCACGAACATTGGAAAGCAGAAGTAGTAAATTTTTACAGATTAAAGTTTTATTTACAAGATGTCTTTCAGTCATTATCATCATCAGCTATCATCTTCAACACTGAGAGAAACAGACTTGGAGTCGGTCACCGCAACTTTAGTTTGGATCACCTGTAACTTTCTGCGATCAGTCTTTTAAGTGCGACTGTAAACATATTTCTGGCGAATTACCAGTCGAATAATGAAATCATTGCTGCATAAAAATGCCCACTATTAAAACCCCAGCGCCTCCTTTAATTTGTGTATTGTAACCCGTCTTGCAAACGCGCACTAAAAATGGCTGCGTGCTCAGAAACGAAAAAAGTAGTTTTTATTTGTCGTGACGCATGTTTTTGATAGTATAATAGAATGGAAAAAATACAGTAGAAACAGAATAATTAAACAACAGCGGCAACAATACACCTTTTTGAGCGTACAACGCAGCAGCATCCAGTGATTTAATCAACATTACTGTCCAACAATTCACTATAGAATTAAACAATAAAACTATGCTCTAATAATTAAAATACATAAAAAACAATCAGAATATAAAAGATAAGAAAATTAAAATGGAAGAGAACTGGAATGGCGAGCTTTGATAGTATGTGACACCCTATTCTTATCGTCGAACTCATTAAATTCCAATTTTCCAAGTGCTTGATTTCGATAGCCGAATATCGAAATTCGAACCGAATATTTCGATTCGAATATCTTTACGAAAGAGCCTTCAGTCCTCCTCCATAGAACACTAGAGAAAATGGAGATTTCTGCAATTTGACGAACTAATCAGGCCAGGGGATCCCAAACTTTTTCCCTCGCTGAACCCTTGATTAGTCTTTTCATTCACCCCCCCTGTCATAACTCCCTCCCCCTAACCTACGTCTCAAAGAACTTTTTATTAACAATGTTTCGTGTCTAGGGTTAGCTTCAAAGTCAAATGACTGGAAGTTAGAACGTTTGCGGGAGTTATTTTTGAATTTATCCCATTTCCACAATAGTATTAGTTGAATGTGGAAACGGATGAAATCAATTTTGTAATAATTTCTCATTAACTTTATATGGATACCTAAAAAATAACACTTCCTTTTGCTTTCTTTTTTCATAATTTTGTGGGTACGTTTAGGTCTTGCACAACTTTCACTTTTACTTTTTACACGAAATTCGGGAAACAAAATTCTGTAACAATTTTATTCCCATATGTTTTCTTGTGTCCACCATTTCCGACTGTGAGATCCCGTACCCCCAGGGGTACACGTACCACATGTTGGGTACATCTGGACTAAGACGACAATATGTGCAGCCCCGTACTTTAGATGGTGGCGAAAATTGGAACTAAATTTCTTCCAAAAATTCGAAATTCTATGTTTGGAATATTATATATGCCGATCTTTGTTAAATTTGATAGGGAAACGTTTTTAAAATCCAGCTCCGAAACCTCCGCTATCCAGTCACCATCATCATCATCAACATCGAGTGAAGCAGACTGAGCGATAAAGAATAATTATGGCAAACTTTCCACACAATGATGCTTTTATTTTAAGTAAACATTGAGAGCTACGACAATAGGGACATGACATTTAATATATTCAACGTATCTTTAAGCCATGACATCTGAAAAACAAATTTTAAATATTAATTAATATCTTCACATGAAATATTGAAGATTCGCACTGACTCAACATTATCACCGGAAATTGCCGGGTAAGGCGTAAGTTCTACATTCCCGCATACGAACAAAACGAAAAACTCGTCCATTCGTAATTTCTACTGACGATAAAAGGAAAGAACTTAAATGTGCATCTGGAGCCACAAGTGAACATGAATTGATTCTGAACACGCAAGCCGGGAACAAGATTCGATATTTGTACTTGTTTTACTTGAAAAGAAGAATAAAATTTTGACAGTTATTCAACGATTCATTTTTCTTGTTTTGTTTATAGAATACTAAAGCCTAAATCCTTCAGAGGCTTATAGAGTGAAGCTTTATTTATTAACAAGATATTAATCAACCATCATCTTCCACATTGAGAGATTCACACTTGGAGTCAAGTCTTTTCAACTTTATTTTGAATTACCTTTACCATTTTGCGATCAGTCTTTTAAGTGAGATTGTAAACACATATATGGCGAATTACCAGTGGAAGAATGAAATCTTTGCTCCATAAAAATATCCTCATTAAACCCCTTGCCGCGTAATGTAGCTTAGTAGAAGGTCTGTCTTGCAAACGCCGACTAAAAGTGGCCGTGTGTTGAAAAACAAAGGAAGGGGTGGTATTTGACTGGGTTTGACACGCTATCTTTGTCGTCAAATTCAGTAAACTTCAATTTCACAAGTATTTGACTTCAATCGCAAGACAATATCTTTCCCAAAGAGCCCTCAGAGTCTATCTCCATGGACAACCAGAGGAAAATGAGATTTCTGTGATTCTGTCGACGAACTAACTGGGATAACTGCGTGTGCATTGCAATATTGCAGATGGTAGAAGTAGATTTCTCTGCATAAATCGAAATCCATTATTATATTGCGTTGGAATATTATGTCGAACAAACTTTATTAAATTTGGTAGAGCAACGTTTTTGCAATTGAGCTCAGAAACCTGACGTTATTTTAGGGACACTGATCAAATGAATTTGGTTTTACAGATCTTCCGTGGTGAGGGTTCACTTCCGTTTCTCAGCAACCCTCCAATTTATACGATCGCCGAATCCAATTGGATTCCATATCAAACAGTTCCTTCTTGAGTAAGCAAAGCACCGAAAGGAGAGATACAGAATAATTATGGCAACCATTCCACAAAATGAAGCTCTTATTTTAAGTATACATTGAGAGCAACAACAATAGGAAGATGTTGCTTTTATATTTCCAAAGTATCCTTAAGCCATAAGATTAGAAAACACCATTTTAAACATTAATTAATATCCTTAAACATAGAGATGAAAATTTTGAAAGTTTTCTTTGACTTAACATTATCACCGGAAGTTGATAGGTAACGCGGAACCCCTACTTTACCGTAAATAAACAAATCAGAAAACTCGACCGTTCATAACTTCTACTGACAATAAACGGAAAGAACTTAAATGTGCATCTGGCGAAAAATGTAGATATGGAGTAATAATGAACACGCTAGCGGGGAATAAGATTCGATATTCGTAATTGTCTTATCGAAAAAGAAGCATAAGATTCTGCGAGTTATTCATCGACTCATTTGTCTTGTTTTGTTGATTCAATATTAGAGCGTACTCAAAACCTTAGTGTACTTGCTTATAAAATCAGATTTTATTTACTAGCGGATGTCGTGTTATCAGACCATCATCACATCCACAATGGAGTGCAAGAGCAGACTTGGGTGTCCAACATCTTTTGTTGAAGTTGATTACCTATAGCGATTGCGATCCAAGTTTTTAAGTGCGAATGTAGCATGCTAGTGAATTACCATTTCAGAATATTAAATATTAGCGCATAAAATGCCCTTCATAACACCCCAGCCACTCTACATGTATTGGTTTTCACTGACTTCGTACAAGCCGCGCTCTAGGACACGCGTGCGAAGAATGCAAATAGGTGGTGTTATTACGAATGAAGCTTGATTTCACAGGGTGCCTGACCCATGACTTTATCGTCAAACTCATTAAACTTCAATTTCCCGAGAACTTGACATCGTTTAAGACAATTTTTTTTACAGAAAGAGAGCTTCAGGGGATCTATATCCATGGAAACTGAGAAATCAAGATCTACGCATTCTAAACGGCAACTCACTCGGAACTAGCACGTTGGTGCAATTAGTAACAATGGTGGCGGGGTCGCTAAATTTCTCTGGTGAGATCGTTGTTGGAATTGCATGTAGAGCTTTGTTTACATTTTGTAGAGCAAGTTTACATCGAGCTCCAACCTCAAGTTTTTGAGGACCCTGTCATGGAGAGTTTTATTTTGTTTATTTGGTTTCAAAGGATTTCCGTGGTGAGGTTCAACGTTTTCCAACAACACTTCACGTTTACTTAGATCGCCAAATTCAATTCCATTCATATGAAACATAGAGTTCAGATCAGAGTTTTAATCTTGAGCACAAAAAGCAAAAGATGAATGGGAATAATTAGTAAAACTTTGAAAAAAAAAATGAGGATGTTATTTTTAACGTAAACATTAGAACTACAACAATAGGGGACGTGACATTTAATATTTTCACATTATCTTTAAGCAACTCATGAAAACTCCACTTTAATATTAATTAATATCTTCAAACAGAATAGTTGAAATGTTGAAGAATTCCTCCCAAAAATCAACTCCAGAAGCACTCCGCTATCGCAGTCACCGATCATCACATCATCTCAGGCTGGGAAACGCGACTGAGCAGTAAGAATAGTAATAAGCGGCTTTCCCACACAGTATGTCTTTTATTTTAAGTAAACGATGAGGCTACGACAATAGGACATGTGTTTAATATATTCAACGTATCTTTGAGCATGACACGAAACAAATTTAAATATAAATTAATATCTCTCAATGAAATTGAAGATTCTGAACTTAAACATTATCAGGGAAGTTGGGAAGGCGGAGACCTACTTTACCGCAAATAAACAAACTGGAAAACTCGTCCATTCAGCTTCTTGACTGAACAGAAAGAACTTAAAATGTTCAGGCGCAAAGTTGACAGGAATTGATTCTAGACACGAAGCGGGAACAAGATTCCGATATGTACTGCTTGCTTACTTGAAAGGATAACATTTGAGTTATTCAACGACTCCTGCGTTTGTCTTGTATTGTATATTCAATTACAAAATCATCAGAGGTTTATAGAATCCCAGAAGCTAATTTATAACGAAATCAACCATCATCTACAACATTGGGGAAGAGCACACTAGGGTCAGTCTGACTTTACTTTGTACCAACTGCCATGTTGCTATCAGTCTTTTAAACGGACTGCAAACACATTTGTGGCGAATCACCAGAATCAAAGAATGGAACCAATTGATGCTTAAAACCTTCATCATTAACCAACCAGCAAGCACTGTTTGTTTCATCCATAGCACAGCAGATTGCTTACAAGCGCGCTCTATATACTCAAGTCCTGCGGGTTGAAAAACAAAAACGGTGTTGATCCTTGACCTTCTGTGGGCGTCCCGACGCTACTACCCCAGGGCTTTACTGCGCTGGGATTTTTAGACGTCCGTCAGCAAGCGCTACAGGACGTTCCTGCGCTGGTTTATAGCGTCAGCGCTGCTTAGGGCGTCGATCGACACGGTTCCTGCACCCTGATTTTGGAGGTCCGTCACTGCTTTTAGGGCGTTCCTGCGCTGGTTGCAGATCGATCCCTGCGCACTTTTAGGCGATTGCGCGCTGATTTTTAGAGCCGTACGTCCGCAGCGCGGGTTGGTTCCTGCACTTTCATGGCAATCCAGCGCCGCTGCAGCGTCCCAGACGCCGCTCGCCATCCCAACCCTTTCGCTCGCTGATCTTGGGCGCAGCACTGGGCGTTGCTGCACTGGTTATAAGCGTCCGTCGCCAGCGCTGGGCGTCCAGTCATTGCCTTTGGGACGGTTCTGCACTGGTTTTGGGAAGGGCCGCTACGTCGCGCTAGAGGCGTTGCTGCGCTGGTTTTACTAAACGTCAGCACTGCGGGTGTCCCGTCATTGCTTATTTTAGGACGTTCCTGCACTTCAGGTTACTAGGGCGTCCCGTCGCGCAAGCACCCAGGACGTTTCCTACGCGCGTTTTGGATCGATCTGCGCCAGCACTGGGGCGTTACTGCTGCTGGGCGTTACTGCGCTGGTTACTGGGGCCGTACCGATGCTGCTTTTAGGGCGTTCCACTACTTCGCGCTGATCCCGACACTTTTCTTTCGCAGCGGTCAGCACTTTCGCTCATGGCGTCCCAACACTGCTTTCGCCAGCGTTGGCACTGCTTTTCCAGGCGGTTGCTGCACTGGTTACAGGAAGGCCGTCTCGATCGTTTAAAAGCTTTGGTGCGGTTCACCGCCTTTATGGCGATCCCGGCGTTGCTTTTAGAACTGCGCTGGGATTTTTTCGGAGCGTCCCGTCCATAACTGGGGACGTTCCTGCGCTGGTTTTATGGCGTCCCGAGCGCACTGCTTTTAGGCGTCCGTCGGTGCAGCACAGGTTGCTGCGCTGATTTTCTGGGAGGCGATCCGATCACTCACTTAGCGCGGACGTTCCTGCGCTGACTTTCAGGGCGATCCCATTCCTGCTTTTAGGACGTTCCTGCTTCGCCGTCCCGGCACTGCTTTCAGCGTCAGCCTGCTTTCCGCCAGCGTCTCAGCGCACCAGCGCGGGCGATCTCGTCGTTCTTTTAGGACGTTCCTGCCTGCTTTTATGGCGTTCCAGCATGCTTTAGGCTTTACTGCTGGGATTTTGACTGGTTACAGGGCTTTACTGCGCCAGTTTTAGGAGCGATCCGTCACTTAAGCACTGGTTCCTGCGCGGTTTTTATGGCGTCCCGGCACTGGAGCGTCCCGTCATTGCCTTTGGGTTCTGCACTGATTTTGAGATCCTGGGCGCAACAGAACGTTCCGCAGGGGTTCAGCTGCTGCTTTAAGAACATTCAGCGCAGACAGTGGCGCGCCTGCTTCCCAGAGCGGTTTCCTGCACTGCTTTTAGAACGTTCAGCATGCTAAGAGCGTTCCTGCACTGCTTTTGAGTTCAGCATAGCTTCTGGAGACGTTCCGGCCTTCGCAGACTACGTTCCACCACTGCTTTTAGAGCGGTTCGGCATATTTTGGGCGGTCCACCACCATAACTGATGTTCCCACTTTTCTTTTAGGGCGTTCTACTTTTTGCGCTGAGGCAACTCCTGCACTGCGACGGATCGTTGCACAATCGGCGAATTTTGGAACCACCTCGCGTTCAAGTATTCTAGACATTAACAACACTGTATGGTCAGAAAATACAATAATTTTAAAAGAAGGATATCGGTCATTGTTTCATTTCATTTCAGGCTTCCTTGGCGAATTTCAGCAATTAAAA
The DNA here is from genome assembly GCA_013235015.1 of Araneus ventricosus. NCBI lineage: Eukaryota > Metazoa > Arthropoda > Arachnida > Araneae > Araneidae > Araneus > Araneus ventricosus. Next base: position 674 of record BGPR01025107.1, on the reverse strand, counting down.
TTATCTCAGTTCCGTGGGAGATCTTCCACTTTTCTAATCCATGGAGTGGATATTTGAGTTCAGCAACCAAGACCATTTATTATAACGAAGGACTTTTGGTGGAAAGGTGTTTCGATTGATGTTTCTAATATTGAGATAAATTAACTAAAGAACTATTAGTTGTGTTTAAAGGTTTTCCTTTTCTCCGCAAGTCAAAAAATCCATGGACAATTCACCACCAAGAAACCCACAAACTTCCATATTTTATTTATAATTCTAAATTCATATTTTTGTAAAACTCTCATTAAAACTGCAAAACTGACATCGCATGAGAACATTGGAAGGAAAGTAATAAATTTTGCAGATCGTTTATTTACAAGATGTCTCTATCAGTCATTATCATCACCATTCCCCATCTTCAACACTAGAGAAACACACTTGGAGTCGGTCACTTCTTTGGCGCGGATTACCTGTAACTTGCTATGATCAGTCTTTTATATTGCGACTGTAAAAACTCTGGCGAATTAACGATTGAATAATGAAATCATTTGCTGCATAAAATGCACTCTAACCCCAGCCACTGCTTTGCCATTTGGGTAAACCCCGTCGCAAACGCGCACTAAAGAGAGGCAGCTTTGCGTGTTGAGAAAAAAAGTGAAGTTTGACCTTCCGGCAAACATGTCTTCGATGGGATG
>BGPR01025106.1:0-22601 GCA_013235015.1 Araneus ventricosus | reverse complement strand
TTATTACATTAATATAAATTTGGATTTGTCCTTAATTTTTCTTTCATGTATAAATTCATTTGTGTACTTTTTTGATTAATTATTTAATGCATTATTTCCTTTTACCTGTCAAACCAATTAAGAATTTGACACTTAAGGGATTTTGTTACATTTTTATTGCCACCAGTGTTATTGTTTTTTTAAGAGTACAATAACTTGCTATTTAATGATAGGTTTCTCAGGATAATACAGGATGTCCAATTCAAATGCCCCTTATTTGAACAGTCGATTAAAAAAAATCTATTGGCGATATTAGGCAAAATTTGCTGCTGAATTCATAGATTTTGGCAACATTTTTTTTTCTTTTCTGTATATATGCAAACTGAGGCAAGCAACAAACTTTACCTATTAAATAATTGATACTGTATTTGATAGACTGATTTATCAACTAGCTAATATTGTATGATATGCATTGTTTGGTTAATTGACACAAGAGCTCTGCTGCATCAATAAATTGTGAAATTTTTCAACAAGAAGAGGACTTCAAATAGCAAAAATTGTTGGAATGAATTTGATTCCATTCAGAAACACCTATTAAGTATAAATTATTTTCAAATGAGTTAATATTATGATTTTTAATGCTGTTTCAAGTTTCTTGCATATCTTATATCATTATTTAAGCTACATGTTTAAATAAACCCTCTTGCACAGGTTACATTTCAGGGTAATTGTAGTTAGTTTTAGGCATAGCACAGAAGGGAAGTCAAACATTTATTTCTAAGTACATCTTGATTATTCTGGTAATGTGTGACAGGCAATATTTCAGTTCCATATGAAATCAGATCCATAGGCAGTGATAAGTAAATAGACATAAACTAGTTTGCACGTCATTTGGGAGTAATTATTGAACAGGGTACTAGAGGCATGGTAAATTTTTTTTAAAATAAGTAAAAATAATTATAAAAATGTATGTACCATCAATATTTGATATCACATTTAAAGACTATTGTCATTAAAATCAATTTTTAAAATGCCAATACTTATGTAAGGGAGAGGTGGACACCTTTCAGCAGTTAGCATTTCTCTTCACTGGAAATGCTATTTCATCGGCTGATAGGTGGCTAATCAAGTTTCAAAAGAGAACATCTTCAGGCAATAGGCTGCATTCCATTTCGCAAACCATGTGCTTTGCTATGAAATGAGATATGTGTTGTGACCTAAGTAAAAATTGAAATTTCCTTTCATCACTGAATTTTTCTTGCTCCATATTCAATGAGATGAGTTGATTTATTCGCCAAATTAATTAAGATATTCTGCATATAACAATACTATTGGCAACTAGAAATTCCTTTTCTAAAGAGAGTTATAACACTTTAAACTTAATGGCACCTTTCAACACTATTAAAATGTATCCCTCATGTTAAGGAAGTATTAATTTAATTAAGTAACTTTGAGATTTGGAGCAAGATGATTTAAGAAGAAAAAGATTTCTAAGGCTATGCAAGCATTTCAAGATGGCATGTTTCTTAGAACAGCTGGAGACATTATATGGAAAGACCTATTTTACATTAATTTATAGATTAAAATAAAGTAAAACATTTGATCTTGATGATAACATAACATTGGATACTTTATCCAACTGCTTTAGCTCCAAGTTTACATGCCAACAAGTTTTCACCACAGGTCAAGAAAGAATGCTTTGTGATTATATTATTAAAAGTTCAAATATGTACTAAGGTCTGACTTACAAACAAGTACGACAGCTTGCATATGATTACCCAAAATGTGTGGGCTCAAGCACTCCAAGTTGTTGGAATAATGTAGGAATTCACTGAGGTAAGGATTTTATGAATTGTTGGAATAATGGAGCCATTCAAGTCAAAACTGAAAGTGGCACAAAATTACAAACAATGAAAATAAGAAAATTAAGTTAACCTAAAACCAGATAAATTTTCATACATGCCAACCATTACAGATTCTCCATAGTTACAATGGATTTTCTCAAAAATTTCTGCAAACTATGGATAAGATTTAAATTTTTACGGAAGCGAGTTTTATCCCCCTCGTACACAGTCGTTTTACCTGTATTCCTTGATGACATCACAATCCGGTTTTTTTTTCCTACATTTCATGTTTTTGAAAAATGTCATATAATTATTTCATATTCTTCTAATAATAGTGATTTACACATTTATTGTATTATTTAAAATATGATGAAATATACGATCATAAATTCAAAATTTTAACATATCTGTTTACGTATATGTGTGCCTGGTAGACCTTCTGCTATGGACAGCCACCTTTCCAATGTTGGCATTTATGAATTTTGTTCAATCACTGTATTTTTTGGTACATTTGTTATATTTCAATAAAATGGCTGAACTCGGGTACTTCTACAACTTAAGTTTTGTAATATTGAATTTCATTAACTTATGCCTTCAACATTAATATCTTTCAAATACCATAATCCATCTCCCACTCTGACTATAGCAGTGGTGGCAAACCTATGATTGCAAGTCAAACATCAAGTCCCAAAGGCTTTTTTAAATTACCCAATGCGTTGATTTTTTCAAACGTTTTTTAAGACGTGAAAGAGAGAACAGACAATCGAAAGTATTAAAAAATTAACCAGTGTTTTAAAAACTTTTTTGATTCCAAATAATAACATTACAGCAGCTACTTTTCTATCAACCTATTGCATTCCTCACCATGGGAAACCTCTTAGAATTTGAAAAACAAACATTTTTAGAATGTAGTGATACTTTGGAGATTTTAAAGAAAATTATTCAATTGTAAAGCATATAAATGAGTTACCAATATGTCAACAATACAATCTTGGTAAATACATAATGATTTAAAGTGTGTAGAAATATATTTAATTGCTTTAGATGAGAGTGATTATGTAAATGGTTACTATGCACAACTAGCAGATTTTTCTTGCAATAAATTAGCAATTAATTCTTAATTAAATTATTAATTCTTGATATAAATTAGGCAATGTAATGAAAGAAGAGTCAAAGAAATTAATATTCAAAAGGGAGGTGTACTAGTCTTGATATTTTAATGAATTTAATAAAGCATTTAAAGAAATGGATATTGACCTACAGAAAATTGTCTCTGTAATAACAAATGATGCACCCAATATGGTGGCAAAAAAGCAATGATTCTATTCAGCAGCTTAAGAAATTGAATTTCATTGTATAATTAACCATCAAGTTCTATTTGTGAAGCAAGGTTTAAAAATATTTTCCAATGTAATGCCAGTTGTAATAAAAGCCATCAACTTTATAAATGCAAGGTCTTCAGAAACGACAATTTTCACAATTATTAACGGAAATAGAGTACCAATATTCTGAGATGTTGACATACAACAAGATTCAATGGTTCAGTTGCGGTTAATCGGTTTGCCAATTTATTACAAGAAATAAAGCTCTTTTTGAAGGAAAAAACAATAATTATGATGAATTTTCAAATATAGATTGGTTAAATGATTTAATATTCTTATGCAACATCATTCAGCACTTCAATGAACAAATTGTATTAATTTTAATTATGGTATTACAAAAACATTTTCGAATATATGCTTGACATTCAAAAAAATGCAATTAACCCTTTAACGTTCATTGATTTCGCAGTGAAACCACACATTGAGCAATTTTTTACTGTGCATGGTCGAAACGAAGCATAATTTTCCTTCAGAACTTTGAGAGCCCGATATATAAGCCAACTTCAATATCATTAGTATTCACAAAGATATTGGCATTGCAAAAGCTAAATTGATAAGAGAAACAAAATGATGAGGGTTCTTGCACAAATTGATAGTCTTTAAAAATGAATCTTTGAAAGTAATATTGAATTTTATGAAGTTTGAATATCCTGTATACTCATGTATGGCTATAAATTAAGTATACAATTTAAATTACATTTTGATGATAACTTATTTGGAGGAAAAATAGCCTTTCACAGTGAAGCCACAAATTTCTTTAAAATAAAAAATGCTAAATTTCTTTCCTTTACATTTTTATGATCAGCTATATGTCGAATACTCATTTTTGAAATTAAATTAAGTAATAGCTTCTGTTTTGATAAGTCAATGTAATTTATTTTACAAATACATTGGAAAACATGAGAGAAGAAAATCACTAACATGATATAAGAACTAGTAAACATTGTGGCAGCAAGTTGTTTTATCACAGGTCATACTTAAAAAAGACTTTACTTTTTGTAGATTCATTTTAATGCTGTTTTAATTTTTTTGTATATAAAAGTGATCTAGACAATTAGTTGAAACATGATTTATTTTACATATTGAAAAGGTTCATTATATTTTGAGAAATGGATTATATACTTTGACTTATCTGCTCACTAGTAAAACTTATTTTATTCATTGTCATAATATTACTCAGCTAGAAGAGATAGATAAAATAAAAAATATTTTTAACTTTATTCAACAATGTTGAGAATCTCCAAGAGAATTGGGTAATGCATAATATGATGTTAATTGACTTACATGTCATTTTAGGGTAGGTGAAGAAAGTTATTTAGAAAGATACTATCGAAACAACAGAGTAGAAAAAAATTAAATTATGTTGAATTATGCGACATCCATATTTAAAAAGAATTTTTAAAAGCCCAGTAGTTTTAAGTACATAGAATCAGAGTTATCAGATATATTGGTTCTGAATTCAAGATCAAATCTAAGCATGCATTCAGTAATTTCAGTTACATTAGGTGAGTTTTGCAGTTTGTAAGAGTGGTAGTAAATGCTATTAATCTTTTCTGTTTTGATAAGTCAGCATAATTTATTTTACAAACACATTGGAAAACAAGAGAAAAGAAAATCACAAACTTCACTTTTTCTGAGATAACACGATGTAAACATTGTGGCAGCAAGTTGTTTTATCAGAGGTCATACTTAAAAAAAAGAGTGTTTACTTTTTGTGGATTCATTTTATTGCTGTTTTACTTTATATATATATAAAAGTGATATAGGTAACACAGGTTTGCAAAATTTTGCATAAATCTTTTATTAGAATCAATAACTCATTTTATTTATTCAAGATAGGAATTTGTCTTTGCTTATCTACTGAAATTTCGTAAAATTTAGGTTTGCCATGCAAAAGAGTTTAACATGCTTAAAACTCACTTTCACTTAAAACTTTGCAATGTATAAGATTAAATAAAATCTAATCACACCAAATAAAGAGATCAAACTAGAATAAATTGGATATTGGTTTGTTTTATTTCATACAACAATTTCTTTAACATAAACACATTACCTTCAATATTGCAGCAGCTGATACATTTCAAGACAAAATTATTAAAACTAACATTTATGTTCAGTCATAATATTCACAGTTCTTATGTGATTGAGGATAGGCACTTTATAAGATTATGTTATGAATCCTTAGAGTAAATTGTTATTGTAATTGTTAAACATAAACTTTAAATATAAATTATGAATTTCATCTTAAAAATTAAGAATAATTATTTAATTTTAAATATAATATGTTTAACATTTTAATATTCCATTTATTTGATTTATTTTTATTTTCTATAAATATCGTACTACCATCTGAGCCGTATTGCTTCCAAGAGCTTGATTGGTGCAGCCATCTACTGGCAGAATAATGAACTGTTGTACATTCTTTGTTTAAGCTATCGTTTTCGTCTAAAATGTCTTCTGGAAAGTTTTGGTGGTTATACATTGCATCTCTGAAAAATTGTTTTAGGTAAGTTTTAATGGGTTAATCTCTCTTTTTCTTATTGAAAGGGGTCAATTATTTTTAAAAAGTAGTCTGAGTTACGTATTATTGAGAGTTTAGTGTTTGTTTTCTCGGTAAATAAAAGGCGCGGGAAATTTAGTTTGTGTTTCTCGGTAGTAAAAGAGTTATGTTAACTGATGTAATAAATGTAGGTATTATAAATATTTTAATGCTAATTCTGTTCGTTTTAATTATCCTTTACTCCTTCAGTTAAACATGTGAGAAAATACGTGTTGATAGAATATGAATTCAAGTAAGATAAAAAAAAAAAGCATTTTAGTACTCTTCCAAAAATTTGGATTCTGCTTATGCCTTTTTTTTTTACCTGGCATTAATTGTTATAGCAATAAGACCTCGTTTCCTTTTGTGCATGTTTCTATAAAAATTAATTTTTTTTAGGAATTGCAATGTAGTTTCGTTTCGATTTGCTTTGTCAAAACCCGTAAACAATAAATTTTGCTGTGTTTAAATTCATATCCTTAGTTCTAGTTGTTTTATAACATTTTTATTAGTTTTTTTGTTAGTATATTCGGTATACGTAAGAAAAGATATCGCAACTGTTCCTATTTTTTTGTTCTATTGTCCGAAATTCTCTGCTTACTTTAACGTCATTTACTGGTCGCATTGAAATTAAAACATTTATAATTATCTTTGTGTATAATCTTGACGTAATTTCGAAGAAACGTAAAGAACTCCAAAGTTTTAAGTGTTCATTTGTGCCATAAAAAAATATTGTCAATCTATTTTGTTTGACTCTGAAGAAGCCAAAAATGATATATTTCAAATTACTTTTAGCCTCCTTTTTTCAAGTGCTTTTTTTATTATAGAATTGTGAAAAGAATACATAAAAAAAGAACACAAAATGTCTATTCAATTTAAACAAGTATTTTCATTAAACTTTTCATTTCTCAGCCATTATATATCAATATTTTTTAAATATTTGATAATAACTCGCTTTTTAAAAACATAAATTAGTTTACATTTGGAATAATTCGGCTGAATTCTTTTGGAATTTTAATGTGGGTGCAGTTCTAATCTTTCTATGTGTAACCATCATTTTGTTTACACTGTATGAATGTATAAAAATTAATAACTGGTTATATCTACAATTAATCTTCTCGTCACCTTGCTGATTATATTTTTGCTGTACTAACATAACTTGGGAAAATGCATTTAGTATATTTTAAAATGTACAGTAACTCTGTCCAGGAATACAAAATGAACTGGGAATCACATGGTAATGAATAAAATGCAGTAGTACTTATCACTTGTATCATTTAATAACTGTTGAACAATTTAACAAATAATGACTGAGTAAATTATTTTTCTGCTATACAAACACATATATGTTTATATGAATATTTATTCCTTTAGATTTAAATCAGATATCTCTGTTTAAAAATTAAAGTATTCCTTTAAATCAGCTTAGGTAAATTTTATTGCATATTTTTATAAATTCCTAAAAAAAATCACATTTTAAAGTAACAGAAAATAATGTACTAAAATATATATTGAATAAAAATGAATTATTTTTACTTAAAATTCATTAAAATGTCTGTTAAAAATATAATATTAGTGTGCCGGAAACTGGTGCAAATTGGGTTAATTTATTTAAAAATTCATAACTCTAAATCTAAAATATTCTTCAGAAAAATTTTATAACTAGCAGAAAGCCAATAAAATTTGCTAAAGAATAGTATAAGTATGATTTAATTTGCTTTTAACAGTCATCTACTGTGAAATTTCCATTTCAAATTTTCTCTTATGGTGGCCAAAACTGGAGCATCTACCCAACTTGTTATAAAACAAAGGAGGGTTTGATTACCTATATAATGAGTATAAAAGAAAGATATTTATGTAAAAGAATATACTCTCTGATGATTTTAATTGCTTTTTTTTTAAAAAAAGAAAACTTTGCTAGTCTCAATAAGTTTGTTAGTTTTCTTTAAAGCATTCAATTTTTGTTATATCTCAAAATTATTTTGCATTCATGTATTTTATATGCTAATTAGCTGGAGATTTTTTAGTGGTGTTATTTTGAAATGATACTCTTTCATTTTTTGTAATATATGTTTTAGAAATATAATTCTGATGTCAATTTTCTCTATACCTTGCATGTATTGTTCTGATAAATTAAAAATGCTTCATCATTGGGAGAAAACAAAACATTTTAACTTAAACAGTTAAAAAGTGCATTTTGAAAAGTATTGAAAAATGTTGAGGTAATTTAAGGATAAATATTGCTTATTAAATGTACCAGGTCAGCATACCTTGATAGGTGTAGTAGTTTTGAAAATTAATTCATTATGCTTAAGCATATATATATATTAGTCTTAATTCTAAAATAAAACTGAGGTCTAGTATATGAAAAAAAAAACCCTTTTCGGTAAGCTTGAAGGCAAAGGTAGATTCCTTCATGCTAATGTTACAAAAGTAATAAAATATTACATATTGATCAATACAGACATAGCCAGTGACTTTATTGTTTCTACACATTGCAATATTTGGCGGGAAAATCACATTTCAGCTCACAACTTCTAAGCAATTGTAGCTATCGAAAAAGTTTAAATGCAAAAATTTTTCGTTTTAAGACAATAATTCGCCTAATTTGAATTTTCTTTCTTTTTTCAATTGTAAAGGAATTATGGGAAAATGAAAATTTTCACCCCCACCATTTCCACCCTCTTTGAGCTGGATAGCCAATCCACGATGAGATTTTCACTATCCTTATACAACATATCTCACACTGGTTAAATTTGCATCAAAATTACTCCAGTTATCGTGTTCACCACATAACATGAGAAAAAGCGTTTCATATATATATATATATAAACTTTTTAATGAATGGTGGTTTTAGGTTCTAGGGGTCATGATCGGTGAAGATCTGCTGACCTTTTCCAAAAGTCGTGTCATGAGAACCATTGCAATAGGTAGACCTCCTATAAGGATATCTACCTAATTTTGATGTAAAGTTAAATCTTTGGAGGAGGGGGCAGGGGGGGGGGCAAGAAGAAACCTTTCATCTGTACTTGGTTTCTGCAATGTACAAATAATGATTCTTTTTAAATTTTTCTGGAACTATGAGTTTGAATTCAAAACTTTTATTTTAACAATTTTCTTCATTATGTATTGTATTTTTATTCAAATGGAAATGACGTTTTTCTACTTTAAGTTTTAGTACTGATTTTTTTTTTTTTTTACACAAAAAGCGTAAGTTAATAAGAATGGATAAAACGGAGGGTGGAGACAGAACTTGGGAATCAGGGAATTTTATCGATCTGGAAAAAATCGGGGAAATTCGCAAAAATATCTGAAAATCAGGAAAAAAAGTATCTTGTGTCTAGCATTATTTGTAATAATAAATGGAATTAAAAAACTTATATTCATTTATGAAAGCATAAGTTTTTGATTAGAGCAACTAATTTTTTATGATTTGTTAAAGGATAAAGATTTGAAGTCATATTTTGGAAGTTTCTCTTGTTTAAATCTTTGCTAAAACATATATTATTTGGTTCGCATATTTATACTATTTTTATATTTATGCTGCTATAGATGTATTAGTATTCTGGTACTCATGAAAAGAGCACTAATTAGTTATTGAACTGTTTTAAAGTTTTGAGCAAAGATCATAGTAACCTTTACTGTTAATATAATTTAACTTGTGTTGCAAAGAGTAGTTTTAATGTTTCTTAGAATTCTTATGCAGTTTTAGAAGCAAAGTATTTTGTTAAAATTTCCAGTATTTTTTACGTATAAGAAATGTATTATACTGTTTAATAGATTTTTCTAGGATGTTCATTCCATTTTTTAAAAATTAAATTTCATAAAAATATTTTTTCATATTAAATAACCTGTAAAAGTGTTTTTAATAATGTATATTATACACATACAGCGATTCCGAGTAAGGAGAAAGCCAGGAAACTAATATAATTAGTAGCCGTAAATCAGGGAAATGTTGCAAGTTTAGTCAGGGAAATTTTTTTCACAGTTTCTGTAGCCACCCTGTTATGGGATTTTTAGCTGCAATCCTAAATAAACTAAAAATGTAAAAAGGAAAAAAAATTACGATTTTGTAGGAAAAAGTGAAAGTTTTATTTATTTTTTTTGCTTCTGATCTTGAATCTGAAGGATTTAATCCCAGTTTGTTCCAGTAACAACATCGAATGGTTGAATATCTCGAGCAGTGAAGTAAATTATGGTCCAAAGTGTTTATTTAGTTTCGTGTATTACACATTGGGTTATTCGAAAGATTAAATTTATTCAAAGGGCCAGGTGTTATCAACGTTTTGCTAAAGAATCTAGCACAAATGACATCTTCTCTTCTGTTCTTTTTCCACTTGGAGAAGATTTTAAAATCCGGAATTTCTCCAAGTTATTTGAAATATTTGCTATGCCTATAATTTTCGCAAGTTCTTCCTTTTTTAAAAATTCTGTTTGATACAGGTAAGAATTTCTTCAGTTGTAATATAGGATCGGTAGCAGGAAACGCGAGATGGACAGCGCGAGTCGCAGATTTTTTTTTTTTTTTTTTCTCTTGCAGAATATTTTCTTTGGATCGTCTGCAAAGGCAACTGCAGTGCGCAAGAATCGCGTTCGTGTTCCATCTCACTGTTATCGAAAGGCGAACTATGCGCAGCTGAACTTTGCCCGTGACCAGCTTGTTTTGCCTTCCACCGCCCAGCCCTTGTGCTCTACCAAGTTCCTTTCGTCATTTAAAATACTATGTGAAAAGGCATCTTAATAGCAATCAACACAATAAAACTGTAAAACACTGAAAGAAAAACAAGATAATTTGCTTCTGAAAAAAAAAAAAATACAAGGAAAGTGCCTTAAACTCTGTAGCGAATCCCTATCTTTCTTACTAACTTGATACCTCTTAAGGGGGTAGCACACTTGCTTATATTTCGTCACCAAGGCAGAGCAAAACCGTTTCTCGGATGTTTGAACCGGTTTTATTAGGCCGCAAAGCGTAGATGGATCTTTTTTGTTTTGCTGGAAAGCTCCCATCGAAGTCCATGGGCGTGAATAACTGAACCAATCAGGTTCGACTTGCCAGTGACGTCATTGAAAACTTAGGCGCGATATTCGGGCTACACAGAAGCCATTTCATAACGTGAACGCCATCACCATGGATGCTAAAAAGTATGTTTGGTCTGCAGAAAAAGAGTCGGCATTAATAGATTTTATTCAAGAACAGCCGGCTCTCTGGAATCCTATGCATATTAATTATTCTAAAAAGACTTTTAAAAAGTTATTGCATGCGTTTGCAAGGAAATGGCGAGAAGGCCTGAAGACGCCGCTGTCTTTACTGCAAGTAGGGTAGATTCTCCAGTTTTGGCCACTTTAAGAGAAAATTTGAAATGGAAATTTCACAGTAGATGACTGTTTAACGCATATTAAATCATACTTATACTATTCTTTAGCAAATTTTATTGGCTTTCTGCTAGTTATAAAATTTTTCGGAAGAATATTTTAGATTTAGAGTTATGAATTTTTAAATAAATTAACCCAATTTGCACCAGTTTTGGCCACACTAATATCATATTTTTAACAGACATTTTAATGAATTTTAAGTAAAAATAAATCATTTTTATGCAATATATATTTTAGTACATTATTTTCTGTTATTTCAAAATGTGATTTTTTTTAGGAATTTATAAAGATATGTAATAAAATTTACCTAAGCTGATTTTAGCTGCAGATTTCGCTTTAAAAAAAAGAAACAGAAATGCAGAAAACAATTTAATTTGGTTGATAAAATACAAACTATATATACTCACATAATTTTTTTTGATAAAATATAAAACAAAAAATGGGGAGAGGAATAAACTTACATTGCAAAAGCATAGATTTTATTTAAAAATCAAGAATTTGCATTATTATACACACTAAAAATATCTATAAATATGCATTTCTATAATTTTTAATTGCAACTTTAATCAAATTCATCAGAATCATTTTTAAAATTATAGCAATCCATGCATATAAAAGAATATTCCTCATCACTCGATTCATGTTCCTGAAGTTGAATTTTTCTAACATAAATGTGAGGTAAACATTCAAAATGGAAATGTTTCTGACATTCCATTTTGAATGGAGTTGACTGCCATTCTTTTGTAACTTTTATTGCCTGTTAATTAAAAAATCTTTCTCTGGAAAATAGTATATTTTCAGTTATGAATTTTTAAATAATATGTCTTAATTTGTACCAGTTTTGGCCACATAAATATCATAATATATAACAGGCATTTTACTGAATATTAAGCAAAAATAAAGCTTTTTCATTCAGTATGTATTTTATTATATTTTCCTTCTTTATAGCAAGGTTTTCGTTGCATATAAAATAACTGAATATCAAATTTCTTACTTTTTAATCAATTTGGTGTCAAAGTTTTACATTATTTGTTTGAGATTTTTCTTGTTTATATTTTATAAGCATTGAGTAAATTTCTAATTCTCATATTATAGCTATATTAAGCAAAAATTAAATTAAATAGTATGATTTTTGGAAAAAAATAATGTAAATATTAGTTTGTATCTCCGGATATTATACATAAATTAAGTCTTAAATGATATAAAATTTATTAAAAAAGAGCCTAGTACTGTCCCATAAAAGCATTTCCATAGATAATCAATCTTTTGTAAATGTTCACGATATTATGAAGAGTCTTCCAGAAGTTACATTTCCACAAAAAAACAGGAGAGTTTCATTGACACAGAAAATCTTTTGGTGTGTATTTTGCCAAGTTTAATATTCATTAACATTGCATTATAAGTATGCATTGAAACAAATATGTTTTATGCTATTAAAAATATACTACATTTATATATACAAACGCCCAAAAAAAACCTATTCCCATCGCCTAAAAGGCAATGACACATTGCAACTGTCATCCCCTTTTTTGGGGGTTGTCAGATCGTAAAGAAGGGGCGTCCAACCCCATACACTCAAGGACACATTGAAGGAGAAACGGTTTTGATCTCCCTTAGTGACGAAATATAAGCAAGTGTTCTACCCCGTTTACACAGCTGTGTGACCAGGTGTTGCAAGGGCTATCTCGAATAATGGGATATTCCCGGGGGGAAAGAAGTGAGGTCATGTGAAGCTTCGGGATCCATATATTTTCATATGACACGCCTCCGTTTTTTTCAACAAATATTGTCACTTTACTCTCCCCAACAAAAGTTATGAAGTTAAACACCTTAATATTGTATAGCAACGGATTCGGGCTTTCCTTTTGCGCATGCCCCACCGGAGTTGTTTTCATCAAAATGAGGGGGGAGTGAAGAATGGAAGGGTGATGTTTACATTTTACTGAGCGTGATCTAACAAAGAACTCCGGAAATACGCTCATATGACTCATTGCCTGACACCCCTTTCCTGTGTAAAATCGTCCAAAAGTGGTAGTCTCGAAATCCGTGGTCAGACTATACAAAAAAAAAAAGGGAAGCAAACGATTTTTTTCCGGTATTAATAAATCCAAATACAGAAGCTCTCTAAAAAAGAAATACCAGCTTCCGTTAAATAAGTAAACAAATGGAAATGAAAGAACACCGGATGTGAACCATTAGATTTTAAAAGGGGAATTCTGCAGACTCACTGAAATTACTTTTTTTTTTCGATTTGATGAATGTAGTTGCATTGTTTGTTGTATAACTGAAATTCTGCCATTCACAGTTATGTTGTAGTAAATCATCAAAGTTTCCGTATGATTAGAAGGGGACTTCTGCGCCGAAAAGGATCTTCAATTGACCTTCAAAAGAAAAAAAATTAATTTACATCACTATTTTTACTTTCTCGTCTACGAAGTATACAAAGAGAAAGTATTGTAGTCGTCAAAAAATTTGAACTCGAGATTTTGACGAATCTCCACGTTTTAGACCTCCCTGAGTCCGAAAAACACAATTTTGGAATTATTTATGTCTGTGAACACCATAACTCGAAAACTATTAGAACTACGAAGATGAAATTTGGTATGTGGTCTTTAAACATAATTTGTAGGTTTCTATCAAATCTTGGACAAAATCCATCAACGGTAAGTCTGTCTATCTGTATGTCCGCGGTCATGTAAACACTATAACTCAAAAACTTGAATAGCTAGATAGATAAAATTTGTTACACAGTTTTATCGTCATGAATGTAGGTCCGTATAAAAGTTTGGGCCAAATCCGTCAAAGGGTTGACTGTCTGTCGGTCTGTATAATCGCATACTTGTATCTCATACTTGATATCACGAATGCTAACATTAATTATAGATCAGTGCCCAAATTTCGTTCATATCGGTTAAAAACAGTTGTGCAAACTGCATATTTAGTTCAAAATGCACATTGCGACTGTGAATTGGCGTGCGTTTCCCTTATTTTACTTAAGTTAGTATGGTTGGCGTTTGACCTTGGCCGTCTACGAATTGAAATTGTAGCGAGCCGCACTTCGGAAATTATGGCAACCCCTGAATCGAAAGCTCGTTCTGACATTCTCCAGATGGGAAGGTATTGTGAAATCTTGCGTGATATCAGCAGTAAGATTTCGTTGTCAAAAAGTTAAATAAAGTTCTGGTATCAAAATTAAGAACATAGCAATTCTTTTTGCAAAATATTAAGTTTCAGGAATTCATGAATTTGATATGTTTCATTGTAAATCACCATTCATTATTTTTTTCTCAAAATAACCAGGGCTTGGGTAAATACCCCAAGAATATTCACCTACCCACTGGGTGTTTACCCACCCCACATTACTGGTCGTATGCGAGAAAGTTTCGGGGAGGCCACTTCCGCTGGTTTTACTAATTTTTATTTTTAACTATGAATTTTATTTAAAAACAATGTTTACATTTTGTTTTGTTTATTAAAATTTATTTGCAAATAAACAAATTCTGAATTTAATTTTAGTTTAAATGATATTTGTTTTTCCCTGAATTTTTTTAATCTGAATTTTACTTAAAAACCAGTAACTTTCCAAATTTAGATTTCTTAGCTAATAAAGACACTTTTACTCGAATTCCATTGATATTCCAGGCTTTATAATCTTTTTCATGAATTTCTTCTTTAAATCATAATTTAACTTAAAAACGAATAACTTTAAAATTTATTTGTATTCTTTTGAGTTTACTTTCAAATAAATTAATTTTGAATTTTATTTGAGTTTCCTTGATATTTCTATCTTCTAATTATTTTTTCCTTGAATTTTAACTTTAAACTTTGAATAACTTTAAAATTAGGTTTTATTTTGAGGCTTTAAATTTAAATCTACTCACAAATAAATAAAATTTGAATTTTAGTTAAGTTTAATTGATATTCGTGGCTTTATAATGATTGTGAAACTCTCCGTTCTGCGTGGGGTTTCTTTTATGTGAGTGATGGAGACAAATAAAGACCAATGGTTTTTATGCCAATTATTTATTGACTTTGTTAAGGGATACGGACAACGAACACACACAAATGATGAAATATGTACAAGATGAAACGAAATATAAAATGCTTACCAGCTCAGTTACATTTCGAGCTGTGAGTTTAATATCAAAACACCATTGACACTTCATGTAAAACATCCACCGGCTAAAACTCTAGTCCGCCACTCGCTAAGCCCATTCGGCCCGCTTCAAGGAACTTCTTCCCACTTCTCTGCTGTCAACTCTCGACGGCTGTCAACGCTTCGTTGATCCGCAGCGCCCTCACAATGGTTTATTGCATAAAATTCTGAAAGTTTTATCTTGTTTGATTTTAAAAGGGGATTTCTGCAGAATTTAAATTTGAATTTTTGCAAAAATTAGAAATTGTAATAATTTTTTTTTGGTTTTCGTCCATAGGTTCATTTTCTACTCTGAGACACATTAGAGATATCTTCGACCCTAATTTCGATGTTGTTTACATACCATTTTTTTTTTTCCTCTCTCTTCCTGTAAAATTTTAAAAATGTCAGAAGTTTCTTTTCAAAACAAATCGATGGTTTATGTGGAGTTTGCGGTACCCACTTACTTCGTTCCTCTAGGATCGCCAAGAACGGCATTGAGAGAACATTTCTCAGGGGGGAGCTTTCCCTCCTAGGAGGAAAAAACTGAAGTGAAATGCGGTGTTTGGTCAGTTTTTCTTAGATTTCTTCAACCCTACACATTCAATGTGAAAAATGATGTGGACGAGAGTCGTAGAGCATAAAATTCTGCGTCGAATGAGTATCAACACTACACATTTTGTTGCAGTAGTACGATTATAAACTCTTATCAAAGTTGCAATGATTTTTCAATTTCAAAAGAAATTCATTATTCTTACAAAAGAAGACGCATCAATCAAAGATTCTAGCTAAATAAAGTTTGTATGTATAAGTATTTACTTTTGTAAGCACATATGTCAGTGCACCAATACCAGAGCGCTAGTGTGGTGTGGAAGTTAGCAGAGAGCGTACAAGTAGTCCATTGCAATGAGACCAAAACCGACAATTAGGAGAAAAATTCATAAATTTTTGGAACTTTGGTCAAATACTCTTCTGACATCAAGGAAACGGAAACTGTAAAGTTTCCATCCCTGAGGGGGGAGCTTCCCCCCTCGAACTTGCATAACCATCAAAGCACAAATTGATCGTACCCAGCGTATTAAACAATTAATATCATTGCTTAATTTTTAACTGCTATAAATTATTTTCATAAATATTCTAATTATATGTAGCCTCGTGCTGGTCATGTTTCCTAATATTTTTGGATACAGTTCCAGAGCAACCAGTTGGTAACACTGAAAACCTTTACTTCATTCTTGATGGAGGCTCTCTTAGTCATCGTGTAATATGGCCAAAGTAAGAGACTTTTGCTGATGTTTACACCACATATATGTCTTATATCAAAGGAAAAGTATCAAAAGAAATAATTTTTAATGAAAGCACAGTTCTCTTTGAATCTCAGACAATTTCTAAGCAATGTTTCAAATAAGAAGCTTTTCATTTCTCAAACTTTGTAGCAACAGATGGTGCTGATGTACATATTGTGAAGACCGCTATAGAGACATGAGAAGATTAAGAAACAAGTTGTTGTAATTGGCCAAAATATTGATCTTCTTGTTTTACTTACTGCTCTTACTCCAGACTATATGGATATTCTCATGCTGAAAGAGGGTGAAGGTAAAGTCAAAGATAGGTTCTATAGCTCTAAAGATCTGCAGAATTCTAATCTTGTGATCGAATGCACAAAAAATCCATTCTCTTCCTTCATGCGATTAGTGGTTGTGACACAACTTCAGGGTTCTATGGAAAGGAAAAACTACAAGCAGTGTAGTTGTTCAACCACAGTAAATACCAAGGTATCCCTGAGATCTTTAATAGCCCTAAATGAACTTATACTGAGATTGAAAGAGCAGGAGAGAGGTTCATCATCGCATTGTACAGCAACACGAAGAAAATAGCTTGAATAAGATGAGGTATGACTGTTTCAATAAACTAGTAGGCCAAGCAAGTCCTGCTATTCTTTTCTCCAAGTTACCTCCAACCACAGAAGCTGCACATCAACACTGCCGTCGCACATTTCACTAAGAGCAAACATGACAAGGACAGTGTTTGAACCCATCCAGTTGGGGATGGAAGTAGTGAATAAGTCGTTGACGCCCATATACACTACTAAAGGACCGGAGCCAGCTAAAATAGTGTCTAATTACTTGTGGATGTAATAAAGGTTGTGGGAAAAAATGCAAATGTGTCAGAACTAACCTGCGTTGTACTACTTTGTGCAAGAACTGTCGAGGCCAAAGCTGCATTAACACCGAAGCAATAGACATCGTCGAAGAAGAGGACAAAGAAGATAATGATATCATATAAATAAGCAGAAGCAATTACATTGGTATACATATTTAGATATACATATTAGGTATACATATATTAGTATACATATACAGGTATTTACTGTGGTTGAACAATTGCACTGCTTGTAGTTTTCCCTTTCCATAGAACCCTGAAGTTGTGTCACAACCACTAATCGCATGAAGGAAGAGAATAGATTTTTTGCATTCGATCACAAGATTAGAATTCTGCAGATCTTTAGAGCTATAGAACCTATCTTTGATTTTACCTTTACCCTCTTTCAGCATGAGAATATCCATATAGTCTGGAGTAACAGCAGTAAGTAAAGTAAAATAAAACAAGAAGATCAACATTTTGGCCAATTACAACAACTTGTTTCTTAATCTTCTCATATGTCTCTATAGCGGTCTTTACAATATGTACATCAGTATCATCCGTTGCTACAAAGTTTGCGAAATGAAAAGCTTCTTATTTGAAACATTGCTTAGAAATTGTCTCTGAGAGTCAAGGAGAACTGTGCTTTCATTAAAAATTATTTCTCTTGATACTTCTCCTTTGATATAAGACATATATGTGGTGTAAACATCACCAAAAGTCTCTTGCTTTCGCCATACTACACGATGAATAAGAGAGCCTCCATCAAGAATAAAGCAAAGGTTGTCAGTGTTACCAACTGGTCGCTCTAGAACTGTATCAAAAATATTATGGAACATGACCAGAACGAGGCTGCATATAATTAGAATATTTATGAATAATAAATCAATTTGGTTTCAGAAAACAAAGGTAAGCCTTGACAACTCTTGATAAATTCCATAACTTCATTATTAATGCAAAAGCCAAAAAAATGATAACTTTGGCTTTATCACTAGACATATCTAACGCATTTAATAGTGTAATATGGGAGGGCCTAATAAATTGTCTCGAAGAAGATGGGATATCAGTATATTTAATTGACGTCATAAAAAACTTTCTCAGTAACAGAAGAATCTACGATGACATTAATAATGCAGAATTTAACTGCTCAAAAGTAGTCCCACAGGGTTCCTGTTTAGGTCCCGTACTCTGGCTTCAAATTGCCGATAGGCTTTTAAGACAGATGGATGAACAAAAGAACATTATGTGCACAATGTTTGCAGACGACATCCTCATCATATCATCAGGAACGGTCTTGTATAAATTTACAGAGTGTTTAGTGACCCGAATAAAAGTGGTGGTACCATGGGCAAACAAATATAAGCTCAAAATAAATCCTACGAAATCAAAGTTTATAATGTTCCCTTACAAAAAGGACATTACTCATGTGCCAAGATTGAAAATGAACGATATAGTTATTAAACAATCTAGGACATTAAAATACTTAGGTCTGCTATTTGATGAAAGATTAACATGGAGGCCGCACCTGGAGGGTGTCAGAGAAAAAGTCAATTACCTTCAAAATAAACTATATAGATTTTCAAGAGCAACCTGGTTGGTAAAACCCGAAGTATTAAAAGAAATCTACAAAGTGGCAATAGAAAAATATATTTTATATGGAGTTGAAATTTGGTTCAACAAAACGGTTAAAATTAGTCAAAAGCTTATTCAAATTCAAAGGATAGCACTGGTCCAAATATCAAAAACTTACAAAACCGTATCCTTGGAGGCCCTCCAGGTTCTGACGGGATCAGTTCCCCTGGATCTTGTAGCAGACAAAGAAGTTACTAAATTTAATTTGTTCAATAGAGGAATACCTATAAATATTAAAGATATGGAATATTTCTTTCAAGACTTTGATTTGGTAATTAAATTGGATCTCCCCCCATGCGAAAAAGGTGGTATTTCTTGGAGTATGGACTCAGACCCGAACGGTAGATTTAAGAAAATATTTACAGATGGGTCAAAATTGAATGGAAGAGTTGGCTCCGGCATTGTTTGTCTGAACGAGGCTAGAGATATTATTTGGAAGGAGGAAATTAGGTTGAACGATGAAGTAAGTGTCTTTGTTGCTGAGACAGTGGCAATTCAAATGGCAGTGGAGAAGGTCGGTCCGACTAAAGAAAAAATAGTCATTTTTTCGGACTCCAGATCCGCATTGATGGCTCTGGAGTCTAACAAAAATCATTCAGAAGTAATTATGAAGCTTAGAAAAATTTTATTGGCTAACACACAAATTAAACTAAATTGGGTTCGTGCACACGTTGGTATATATGGAAATGAATTAGCTGATTTATCAGCCAGAAATGCTACAACTAAAGAGGAGGTTGATATCTAGGTAAAAATCCCAAAGTCCTGGATTAAAAATCAGCTCAAGTTGACCATGTTACAAGAATGGCAAGCACGCTGGATGTCTTCTCCCAATTCAAGATTCCTCTACGGTATTTTTAAAGAGGTAAATACAAAGAGATGCCACGGAGACTTTTTGATGCACCAGATACTAGCAACTCATGGGTGCTTCCCTGTGCACCAACACAGAGTTTTTGGCAAATCTCCAGATTGTGAGTGTGGAAGAGATCAAGGAACTGTCTCCCATTATGTTTACGGGTGCCAGATTTATAGGGAAGTTAGACAAAAGTATTTTCCTAAAAACTTTTTTAATTTGGTATTCTACAATTGATTCTGAATACACGACCAAAAATTGGACTAAAAATTATCATCCAGGACGTCCTGACCAAGTGTTTGGCTGGTGTGGCGTCCTCCTCCTGATTATTCTTTTCACTTGTTCTCTCTTAATTGTTTGCTGTGAACTGTTTGTTATTTTTTGTAATATAAACTTTTATAGCCTTACCAAATTTGAATTTTGGAGACTGCAAGGGTTAATAGCCAAATGTTTAGGAAATATGGTAGTTCAAGATGCTCATTCTGTAAGAAGATATTTCTCAAAATATGCACTGTCAATATGGGCAAATTTTCTAAATGTGGAGATTTGGAATTCAAAGAATTCTATTTCTGGAACTTCACAATTGGATTAATTGTTTTTAACAACAAACATGTAACGTTCAACAAATTGTCTGCTATGCTGTCTTTTAATTGTTTGCAACTTGTATCCTGTATTGTGTTAATGTAAAGTTAATGAAGTTAAATTTTGGAAATTATATTTAGATAATAGTCAAATTATAGTTTTTGTATCTAGAATAATGCTTGGATAAATGTAAATAATATTGTAAAAATTTTGCTATGGTGATCCGCATCTTATGTAACATATTCTGTGTTGAAGGACATGATTAGAGGACCACTCGTAGTATGGAACAGAAAATTGTGGACTAGTGAGTTAGTTTTTTTAAAAAAAAGAAAGAAAGAAAAAAATAGGTCTTCACGTTTTTCCTGTCAGATGGTGGAAGTAGGTTGTTGGCTCTGTTTACTTGCGACTTCCAGAGTGGCACTTTTTAAATTTTTAGTGAACGCGTTCTCACATTCTTGATTCATGATAGAGAGTCTTTGATGGTCATAATTAAGTCTTTATAGAGTTTTTTGCTGGTCAGATTTTTTTTGTTTGTTTTGTTTTCTTCCGCATGCTTCGGCAGGTCGGAATTTCTTCCTGGTCTATGAAAATAATTTATTGCAGTTAAAAAAATAAGGAATGTTAATTATTGTTTAATAAGCTGGATACGATCATTTTGTGCTTTGATGGTTTTGCAAGTTCGAGGGGGGGAAGCTCCCCCCTCAGGGATGGAAAATTTACGGTTTCCGTTTCCTTTATGTCAGAAGAGTATTTGACCAAAGTTTCAAAAATTTATGAATTTTTCTCCTGATTGTCGGTTTTGGTCTCATTGCAATGGACTACTTGTACGCTCTCTCCTAACTTCCACACCACACTAGCGCTCTGGTATTGGTGCACTGACATATGTATGTGCTTACAAAAGTGAATACTTATACATACAAACTTTATTTAGCTAGAATCATTGATTGATGCGCCTTCTTTTGTAAGAATAATGAATTTCTTTTGAAAATTGAAAAAATCATTGCAACTTTGATAAGAGTTTGTAATCGTACTACTGCAACAAAATGTATAGTGTTGGTACTCATTCGACGCAGAATTTTATGCTCATTTTTAACATTGAATGTGTAGGGTTGAAGAAATCTAGGAAAAACTGAAAAAACGCCCCACTTCACTTCAGTTTTTTCCCGCTAGGAGTGGAAGCTTCCCCCTGAGAGGTGGAGACTTTTCGGTTCTGATATCCTTGAGGTCAAATAAGTATTTGACCAAAGTTTGAAAACTATATAAATTTTTTCCCTTAATTTACCGAATTGAAATGAGCTAGTGGGTCCATCATCTGTACCTGGAGTGAAATCGGAAAGCGTAGATGTCTTAGAGGAAGCATAATTTTTTCGCAGCTCATCAGCTAAATTTAAAATATAATCATGACGCTTGATTTTTTTTACCAATAACTTCCTTGTAAATTACCCAATCATTGATAGCAGCTAAATCGAGGAATATTGAATAAAACTTGTACCGGTAATCGTCGGGAAGCGGATTTAGTTGAATACTTTCTTCCTTCTGATCAAGTACATCAACGCCATATTTAGTCGAGTTTTAAAATTTAATAACCCTAGGAGTCTTCTTTTCATTGCATTCGACTGTAGGATGAAGAGTGCTTAGCAATAGAACATTTTTGTTTTTCTTTCCTTGGTATTCCGTCAGAGTAATATTATCATGCTTGAGAACTTTGCTTGAATACACTTCTAGCTTTTTGAGAGTGAATCATTCAAGCACTTCTTGCGTGTTGTAAATCGACGTTTATAGGTGAGTTTTTTTCATTTTCAAATTCAGGGGAGAAATTGTTTTGTGCAATTTCTGTAAAACATTTTCCTATGAAATAGATTCACTTTCATTGCTAGGAATTAAATGCATCTTGTAATAAATCAGCTTTATCCTTGGAACCAGAATCGGTTTCAGATAAATAATGCAACATTTGTAAAATTTATTTTTCGGACAGCATTCTTTTACAAATGGTTCTTCGTGACATCGTGAGAAAAAATATATGACCGTACAGGCAAAGAACATTCAAAGAAATGAATGTC
This sequence comes from Araneus ventricosus, assembly GCA_013235015.1. Classification (NCBI taxonomy): domain Eukaryota; kingdom Metazoa; phylum Arthropoda; class Arachnida; order Araneae; family Araneidae; genus Araneus; species Araneus ventricosus. The sequence continues at coordinate 83 of BGPR01025106.1, read as the reverse complement.
TGCAATTTCAATAAAGCAGGTACTCCGAGCGCAAAAAGAATTAATGAACATTGCAAATTTTCATTCTCCGCCCCTCCCCCCCA